>JZKD02S1463803.1:400117-430861 GCA_000966675.3 Picea glauca
CTCCCACTCGAACCAGGAACCCTCTTTTCCTGCGAGTTACCTTACGCTCTGATACCAGTTTTTAGAAAAACAGGACCGTGGAGCAATAAAATAAAACAAATGCAGAAACAAAACACAGAAGACACACAATACAAAAGGGACACATATTTACGTGGTTCACCCAGTGTGGGCTACGTCCACCAGAGAAATTGCCAGGTCCTTCCTTCATTATTATCCAGTAAATGAAGGGATACAACCTACAGAAAAACCTGTTGTAACTTCCTCTTCTTTCTCTCATAGTCTCCTCTCTGAGAATACAATATTCACCATCAACCATAGCTGCAATACATTTCCCTCATAAAAGAGGGTTGCCTTCTAGGGAAAAAAACCCTAACATAATCTCTATCATTAGATCTGTGACCTTATAATGAACGATCCATATTTACAATGAAATTACAATATACTTTTATAAGGCAATTTTTTCTTCAGGGGCTTCGCCCCCAAACCCCCATCGGGGGACACTGCCCTCTTTCCCCCAGACCCCCCAGCAGAGGGGATAGGCCCCCCAGACCCCGCATAGGGGGTACCCCCCTCTGCACTCCCCCGCGTGGAAGAGTGTACATACTTCTGGGGTGTAAATACTTCATGGGGTATAAACATGGCTGAAAGCAAGGACCTCTGAATCAGGAAGATAATCAGGCTCCACAACCAACAAAAGCAACTAGAGTTCACACAGAAAGATAATAAGGGTTCTAGGTATACATCATGCCAGTACCTGTTGAGGTATGTGTTTACTAATTTGAATGAAGTATATTTTTGTTACTTTCTAGAGTTATTAAAAGAGTGGTTATTAAGGTTGAAGAATATCCATCCAACTAATCAGATTAGGCCAGTAGAGTGGATTGTTGAGAATATTACGCGATTGGAAAGGGTTAATAATAAATTCATGCCTGGAGTAGATTTTTGTTTAGATAGTATTACTGCAGGGTTTATTACTAAATTAGCAGTAGACATAGAGAAGTCATATACTACTGCAGAGCAAGATTTCTTGAAGGGACCTAGAGGGACTTATATCAGGTCACTTTACACGTCGATAAAGATATTATTACAAGATAAAGGTGTGATGACCATGGAATTAGACAACTAGATTACTCTGCGCACATGGGAGAGTTGGGGGAAGAACTAAGGAAGGCTTGAAATATGGAGAAGGCTATAGAGAGTAGCCCAAAGAAGGAAGCAATGGACCCCATCATGAGGGATGATGAAAAAACCATGGAGAGCATAATGAAAGTAGGTGTGATGTGCAGCAGATGAAACTACCAGTATAATAATAATAGAAATAAGAGGGAAGTTTCCAAGAGAGAGGTCTTGGAAAACGATGAGGAATAGGTAGAGGATATCCATGCCATGGGGCATATTGAGGATATCTTCCCTACCACATATGAGATGAAAACTAGAGTTCATGGTTCTGATGCAGAAGAAGGATCTCCATTTTAGATCTGAATTAGTGTGGAACCCACAACCCCATGTGCAACTAAGACATCTGAAGGAGAAAAACCAATTAACCATCAAGTGATTACTGGTAGAAGGATTTTTACATGACATGGGTCCAGTCAATACTCAATCAGAAGTGTAATTTCATCAAGTAGTAGTCAGGTATCTACACTGCATAGAGGTGTTAGTACAACAAAACTTGACAATGGAAAGACATGATCCAACTATTAGGTTACTAGAGTTACTAGGGGATGACTCAAATGACCCAGAAAAACATTTTTTTATATGTCAGAATATATGGGCAGAAAAAGAAGATTACATATGAAGACACAAAGGTTGTGTACTTGGAAATCACATTCAGAGACCACACATTAGAATGGTACATGGTCTCACAACAAATAATCCAACGGGGGTGCCTACAACTGTAGAAGATATAAAGGGGCAGTTAATAAATGAATTTTAGAAACCAAGCTCAGAGGACCAGTTTATGAATGAAATGATATAAATTAAGCAGAAGCTAGGAGAATCAGTCTCGAAGGTGGATGATAAGTTCAAAAGAATAAAAGGTAAGTTAAATTACCCTATTACTGATATGAAACATAAACATTTGTTTGTTAATTATATGCTTCCACACTTGAAGTATCCTTTGAAACAACAAAAATTTCTGAGCCAGGATGAGGCTCTACAAGAAGCCTTATAGTTAGAAGAAAATCAGTATAAGTAGACAAATCCAACTGTGGAAGAGTTGAGGAAAGACCTGAAGAACTTAACATTTCCTTTGAATCTTAATAAAGGTGAGGAGAAAAGGGAAGGCATTTGGTGTACAGTGTGCAGAACAAAAGGCCATGATAAGAATGTCTGCACATTATTTTTGGAGTATATTAGAGTAGGTATTCCAAAACCTTTATCTCAAGAGGATGATGGTCTGAGATTTGTAAGACACATGGGCATGATCCCTATTATTAACCCTTGATGTAGAAGTATCAGACAGTACCAAAGAGTAAATTTTGTAATTTTTGTAAGTTAGTTGGACATGAAGACAAGGAATGTAGAACCTTGGAGATGAGGAAAGAAAGGATTGTAGATACAAAAAGGGTGTAGGATGAACATAGAACAAGAAAAACTATGCAGTATCTGAAGTATAACAATGCGCAACAACCATAGTATAATATCGCACAACAGTTTCACACAAACCATAGTATAATAATGTGCAACAATTTGGAGCACCACTGCAATAGTGTGTGGTGTCACCATAGTACAATAATGCATAGTCGTAGTACAATTAGGGACCTTAATATAATACACCACGTGGAGATAATCAAGGAAACAAAGGAGGCTTCAGAGGAGGAGGTTGTGGAGGAAGAGTATTTGGAGGAGGTCGAGGACTAGTATTTTTTCATAACTATAAGACACTAAGGCACTATGAAATATATTGTCCATAGCCACCAACGACATGTATGTATTGGCATGCAGTGGACCATGAAACAGAGGAATATTTGACACTTTTGGTGAATATACAAGACAAAAGGAACGAGAAAAATTAGAATGTATAATGGATTGTTGTGGAAAACAAAGAAGAGGATGGAAAGAATATTAACATAGTTATTATAGGTGGAGCCAAGATAGGAGAATATGCAACAAAGAAGGACCAGGATTAGTACCAATGGGTTAGGAAGAATACCGTGCTTAAAAAGAAGTTCGATGCATGTAAAGAGAAAGAGATATTCAAAGAGGCTCGACAGGAGATTCAGAAAGAAAATATTGCGTCTACTTCAGGTAAAAAAATAGAAGATGAGATATCAGTGTATAACATGCCTCCATTATTTGATCATACCAACAAAGAGAATCCTTCAGAGAAAGTAAGTAACTTAAGAAAATTTTTGGGGTCATGTCTAAAATTGTAGAATGATAAAAACTATTTACAAGTACTACATAGTTTGTTAGAAAAGTGAAATTATAGAGAATAAGGGGTGAAAAGAGTGAATCAGATTTGTAAGAAGAGAAGAAAAAGAAGGGAATTCGGGTTGAATGAAAATATAGGATACTTCAATATGGGGGATATCATACTAGACTTAGGATCTGAAGTCAATGTTCTGCCAAAGAAAACATGGGAAGCTATGGGAGAACCTCAATTGGAGTATTCACCTATTCAGTTAAAGTTATAAAATCAACATAGAGTGGTGCCAATTGGAACACTAAAAGGGATACCACTAGATATAGATGGAGTGCACACCATGTAATACTTTGAAGTCATTGATATAGTAAATAATAATTCTCCATCTCCAACATTGTTGGGGTTGGATTGGGTTTTTGATAACCAGACTATTATCAATTTGAAGACAAGGAAGATGATATTTGAATATGGAGAATATAGAGTTATTGCACCATTATATCCCTCATAAAGAGGAGGGTATGAAGAACCTGCAATAGAAAATATTCTTACAGAAGATGTAAATAATTTATACAGAACAACCACGCATGAATAAGATTATATCAACCCAACTACAGATGGCATGCTCAGTTGGAGGAGTATTATTTCTTGTGATTCAGACTCTGACATAGGACTAGAAAACTGGAAGCAACAACTACATGAATTATCCACTAGAAGATGTGCTAGAATGACATGTGCGTTGAGATTGACTGGTTCATAGGTAAGAGATCCTCTTAATTTTTATGGTCTGAGTGATTTAAAATAATTTTTAATGAAGTTTGAATTAGAGGTAATATAAATTCATATATTAGCAGTATTAGATATTTCTTTGAAATATACATCTTCCCATTGGTGGGCTACACACAAGGTGAAAAACAACAACTGGTTTTAGTGCAAGAGGTTACTGCACATCAGATTCGGTGCAGAGTAGGAGAATAGATATGAGGAGAAATATGAGGGATTCAAAAAACCTCAAGAACATATAGATAAGTGTGCATTTCAATGGAGATTAGTACCACTAGAATAATGGCCACACCATTTTATTCACACATTAGAAGGAATTTCAAATAAATGGTAAACATAACATGGACAATGCAAAGAAACTACAAACTGAGAAGATATGCAACATAATTTCATAGTTATATTTTCATTTGAGCATGAAAGTCCAGAGATAGGTACATTCTTGAAAGTGGTAAGAGACAGGATATTTGAAGAACTAGAATTTGAAATAATCTGAACATCTCAGAAGTAGACTAGACAGACAGTAAACAATTACTACATTGTTACCACATCACATAAGAAGAAGATAAAAAAAAATATAATTCATGCAACATCCAGATCCAAGAATTTGAAGGTGAGAGGGAAGTATAAATCCCCAAGTTATATTCATAAGATTATGCTACACCATTAAATATCAAGAAGATAAACATTGGAACTATAGAAAACCCAAAGGTTGTAAGAATTGGAGATTATTGGGATAATCAAACAATATAAAGAATCACAGAATTACTGTGCAAGTACAATGAATTATTCCAAGTGACATTTTAAGAAATGAAGGGATTAATAGGAGAATTAGGAGAGATGAAGATCCCCTTGAATCCAAAATCCAGACCTATAAGACAAAGACCATACAGATTGAATCCAATATACAAAGAGAAACTGAAGGAAGAAATTGACAAGATGTTGGAAGCTCTTTTCATAGAACCTATGGAAGAATTATAATGGATCAATCCTATGGTGGTGTAAGAAAAGAATCAAGGAGGGATTAAAATTTTGTAGATTTGAGAAAATTGAATGATGCTTTCCTGCATTATCCTTTTCCTACCCCATTTACAGAAGATTTTTTGGAGAATGTAGGGGGTCAAGAAGCTTATTCATTTACGGATGGGTTTTCAGGATATCATTAGATTAGGATAGCACCAAAAGATAGACACAAGACTACATTTTCTATGGAGTGGGGATTGTTTCAGTATACAATTATTCCATTTGGGTTAAGGAATGTGCCAACAATGTTTACAAGAGTAGTAGTAGAAGCCTTTAGGAACATTATTCATAAGTTTTTAGAAGTTTACTTGGATGATTGGACAATGTTAAGTTTATTGAAGGATCATGTTGAATTATTAAGGTTGATGTTGGAAAGAAGTAGACAGTGTCATATTTCATTGAATATTGTTAAATTTATTTTTAGCGCACCTTTTGGTATTTTGTTAGAGCATGTGGTGTGTAAATACGGTATGTTGGTTTATCATGCTAAAATTGTTTTCATAGTTAACTTACCACCACCGAATTCAACGCACCAATTGAAGAGTACCTTGGGTCATACAAGATATTACAGGAAGTTCACAAGGGGATATGCACAAATTACTGCGGCAATGGAGAAGTTGTTGAAGAAGGACACTAAGCATCAATGGAATGAGTAATGCCAACAAAATTTGGATATTTTGAAGGAGAAGATGGTCACTACACCAATTTTAGTGTTTCCAGGTTGGGAAAAATAATTTCACATGCATGTGGATGCATCTACAATAGAATTAGGAGTAGTATTGACACAACCAAGAGACGGTGATATAGATCACCCTATTTCATTTGTAAGAACAACATTATTACATTCAAAAAATAACTATAAAACTACAAAAAGAGAAGGATTAGCTATGGTGTATGATTTATAGAAATATAAACATTACCTGTTAGGGTAACATTTCAAGATGTTTACAGATCATTCTTCTTTGAGATATTTAGTCGATAAGCCAATGTTGGGGGGAAGGATATGTAGATGATTACTTTTATTCCAAGAATTTAATTTTGAAGTTGTGGTGAAACCTGGAAGATTGAATGTAGGACCATATCACTTATATAAGATAACTAATGGATAAGAGTCCAACAACTTGGAAGACAACTTCCTAGATGCACAATTTTTTTCAGTACAGATAGTTGATGAGTATTTTGCTGACATTATTGAGTTTTTTAGTATAGGCTTTGCACCAAGCGAATCTACTACTTCACAAAATAAAAAATTGGTCATTAGAGCTATAGAATATCGATTGATTACAAGTCATTTATACAAATTGGAGCAGATAACATCTTGATAATATGTTCTATGGATCATGAAAGGCCTATCATTTTAGTAGAGGTGGATGAAGGGATTGTTGGATGGCATTACGTAGGGAAAAATATTGCACATAAGGTATTGCGCGTAGGATTATGGTGGCCAACAATTCACAAGGATTCAAAGGAATAATATCATAAGTGTTATGTTTGTTAAATAGTTTGTACAACATCTAAGAAGGATGAAATTCCACTGAGACATCATATTACTTTACAAGTATTTGATAAATGGGCAGTAGATTTTGTAGGTCCAATTAATCCACCAACAAGAAGATCAGAAGAAAGATATATTATTACAATGACATAATACTTAACCAGATGGGATGAGGAAACACCAGTAAAGGACTACATCACATAGACTACAATGCAATTGAACAGGTAGTGACAAGGTTTGGATGTCCAAGAATATTGATGAGTGATTAGAGGACTCACTTTATCAACAACAAAATTGAGGCAATGCTGGAAGAATTCTAGATACATCATCAGAAGAGAACTCCTTATCACCCTCAAGATAATGGAATAGTTGAAACATTCAACACGATATTGGAGAATGCCTTGACAAAAATTTATAATGTGAACAAAGATGATTGGGATTTGAAGGTACTAGCAGTACTTTGGGCTTATAGAACTACATGAAAGAAGCTAACAGGGCATAAACCCTTTAGGTTGGTGTATGGAAAATAATTATTAGTCCCCTTAGATTATTTGATATGAATCCTATGCATTGCACCTATTACAGAAATGACAAAAAGAGGTGCAACACAAGAATGATTAGCTCAACTTATGGAATTAGAAGAAGACACAATCTTAGATGGTTTCCATCAGGAGGTACAGAAAGAAAAGCATAAAATCATAGCATGAAAGAAACATTAAGAAGAAGAAATTAAAAGTTGGAGATCCGGTTCTCCTTTATGATAGTAAATATTTGCAGCACCTAGGGAAGCTTAGAATGCATTGGCTAGGGCCATACCAAATAAAGTATGTCACAGATGAAGGTGTTGTACAACTGTAGTACTTAGCAAGAAAGGAAGTTCAAGGACTGATGAATGTTAGTCGATTGAAACTTTATAGGGAAAGTTTACCCCCTAACCTTCAGTAGTTGTAGTGAAACAAGTAGACTTGTACATATTGTATATAGTAGGAAGAAAGAGAAGAAAAAGAAAAGAAAAAGTAGAAAAAGGAAGATAAAACAGAAAAATGAAGAAAAAGAGAAAAATAATTCGTTAGAGGAATAAGTAGTAAATGGATAGTTGAGAATGAAAGTGAACAACAAATAGAAAATTGGTGTGACCAAACTCATGAAACTGCACGCAGAAAAATAAAGGATGTGTCAGATCATTAATGACAGAGTCCGTAAAAGGGGAAAAGTCAAGAAAATGAAAAACACTTGTCATTTTTAAGAAATTGAACAATAGAGAAAACAAGGTGTGAGTGAGAGAGGTTTTGAATAACCCAACCAATATTTGCAGCCAAGTTTTCCATAGCTAAGAAAATGGCGTCGTTAAAGTTTGAACAACCTAGTTAATTCACCAAAATGACGTGTAGCACCAATAGACTTCTAGAAGAAATGACCAGAGTGGTAGATGTGGATGATATTCCCACCACAAAGACTGAATCTATTATCCCGATGTCGATTGCAAAAGAAAACCCACAAGAAGAAGCAACAGAAGTCAGTCAAGCAGTGCAAGGCCGAAACCCTAGAATGGAAGAAAATGATAGCATAAAAACCCTACGAATGACACACACAAAGGGTGAACAAGGTGATAATAATAATGATAAAAAAAAATTTGATACACCTGCAGTAGAGGAAAACACAGAGGTCGAGGATGACTGTGCCACAGATGAGGAAATGCAAGAAGAAGAAACCCTAGACAAAACAACAACAGGGTCATCGAAGAAGAAAGTAGCAATGTGCACACAAATACAAATTGATTTGTCGGTGCCTCACATTCTAGACTCAACCATCATTGTGGAGGATATGTTGGGATGTGTCCCTAAGTTGCAGTATTTTGACCACGATGTGACATAATTCACCAAGTTCCCAATTCTTGTGGAGGAATTTGATATGGAGAACAAGGGGTCAACTTAGAAATTAGTCCCAATTATGGAGCCCAAACAATGGATAGACATACTTTACAACTCTGACATAATGAATTTATTTTAAATTCGTCATTTTGGCAAGGGAAGAGATGCCAATGCATGCGTAAAAAAATTTTTGGTGTGTGTACATGGTGGATTTTTATGGATAGACAGACCTGTCCCGATAAATGTCAACCTGATTCACAAGTTGATAGGATTATCGATAGATGGGGTAAATCTAGAGAAATACCCCAATGAAAAAAAGAAGGAAAATTCTATTGCAAAAGAAGTAAAGGAAAAATTTGGCACAGATAGAGGTAGTAGGGAGATGGTAATTTAGAAAATTAATGACCCAACTATCATATTTGTGATGAAATTGATGTCCTAAAATATATTAAGGAAGTTTCACAAAGAAGAGGCACATGTAGGGGTGGTCGCAATAGTTGTGTAGTGCGTAGAGTGAAATATTTTGATTTGGGTGTCGTATCTGCTCAACCTTTTCTTAGAAGACTGCAGGAATGTGAAAGATGTTGGAACAAAGTTCCACTATTCCTAACCAATAATTTTGTTAGCTCTAGATGCATGGGAGAAACCAAAGTATTCAATGTTCTATAGAATATTAGGAAGGTGTGGTGCAGCGAGTGTTGGCACAAGGGCATACCCAGGGTTCAACTCCAAGAGCGCACTAACAAGCCCTACCTACTATCCCTTTCAGAAACACCTACAAAGCAGATGCAGTATCACTTGAAGTAGCTATAGGGGGTTGTAGGACATGGGTGTCTACAACCAGAGGGAATGAAAAATGGATTCAGAGAAGCAATACACAGTCATATAGTACTTTTTATCTTCCTTAAACCTACTGCGCAAGTTATACTTTAGATCTAATCAATATCACAGTAGAAACATATCAAATGACAGAGAATAAAACATAAATCAAACACAACACGAGATATATGTGGTTCACCCTCTCTCTAGGGATACATCCATAGAATTGTGCTTTATAATATATTAAGATGAAGCATACAGTTCTTGTCTGCACTCTGAGCTAGCAGATCTTCTTTCTTCTTCTCTCTATCTCTCCTCTCCCTATGCACCTAGTTACAGGTTTGATCTTTTCACCTATTTGAAGATATTACAATACTAGAAGGATATTACACCTAGCACTTCTCTCTCACACAACAATAATCACTCATGACAATAACAAAACTAGAATCGACAATACAAACAACAACAACAACAACCCATCCTAGGTCCTTTAGACCTCCATTTATACATTACAATAGTTCTCAGACACCCTTAGGTTAAAACCTAAGTGTAAAAACCCTAGATGCCAAAAGCCTAGGTGTCTAAAACCCTAGGTCAACTTGACCTGCGTTTTTAGGGATTTGCTAGCCTGTCTTTCCTTCCTTCTCATGGCATTCTCCAAAGCATCCAATGGTGGATTTTTCCTCTTGTTGAGTTGTCCATGATCCATCTTCCTTGTTGATCTTTCATCCTCGATCTCCTCATAGAACGACTTGCTTTCTCTTACTTATCACCATATTTTCTTCTCTTCTACTCACTTTGACCCAGTATCAGTCACTGTGTCTTCTGTGCAGTTCGCATTTCATCATTTCTTCCTTGATATTCGTTTGCTTCCATAACCAAGGACCAACAGGCCCCCAAAACTCACCCATGACTCATCCCGATGCACTTTAGATCTGATCCTTCTATTGTGCTTCAATTTCAGATTGTGTGGAGCAACCTGTGCTTATAACTCTAGTCCTCCCTTCCTTCCTTGTACAGACTGTATTTTCTGGGTCTGGTACCCAGTTTCAACTGCACCTGGTACCTAGAACATTTTCCATTTTCTTTTACTGAGAGCTGCAAGGCAGCTGGTTGTTGCAATACAATTTCAACTGTCTCCCATTCACTAGTCCCTCTTTCCATTCTCCATTCAAAGTCTTCAAGTATGCAGCTCCTACTTATATAACATAGGAAACCTCATATGTCCCAAACAAATGCATTCTGAACTTTCCTGGATGATTCATGAACTTACTTTCATATTCCAATACCAAATCACCTTGCTTAAATGCCTTCGTTTTGATGTGTATGTCGTGGTAGGCCTTCTCTCTTTATTTTTGAACCTGCTAGTGAAATCCTGCAATAAATTTGTCTTCTTCCAGTTCGACCAACTGTGCAAGCCTCTCTTTCACAGCACCAATGTCATCCATATCTATAAAGGTTGCAATTCTCAGACTAGGAACCAACTATTCCATGGGTACAACTGTTTCTAAACCATAGTCCAATTTGAAGGGGGTCTGCATGGTCAGTTTCTTGCAAGTGGTTCTATAGGCCCATAATATTCCTAGTACTCTCAAATCCTAGTCATCCTTGTTCACACTACATATCTTTTTCAGCGTTGTCTCCAAGATTTTCTTGAATGCTTCAAGTATCCCATTTTCTTATGGATGATAGGGTGTGCTCTTTTGATGGTGAACCTCAAATTACTCAGTCAAGGATTCAATGGTCTTATTGATGAAATGTGTGCCTTGATCGCTCATAAGGATCTTCGAGCATCCAAACATGTTTATGATATCATCAAATATGAAGCGCACAGTTGTAGTTGCACTACAGTTGTTAAATTATATTTCTTCTGCCCATCTATTCAAATACTCGGTGACGGTGATTATGTATCTAGCTCATGTGTGCTTCCTTGGTGGGTTTATAGGTCCCATGAAGTCAATGGCCCATTTCTCAAATTCTTGTAGGGTCAGCTATGGTGATAAAGGAATTTCATCTCTTCTAGATGGTTTCCCAACTCTTTGACATGCATCATAGGCTCTATAATAATCCTTAGCATCTCTGTGTAGAGTAGGCCACCAAAGGCCATCCCTAAGAATATTCTGCATTGTTTCTTTCCTTGTGTAGTGTCCTCCTATGATTCCTTCATGTGATTTTGTGAGGATCAATGGTCTCTCTGCTTCCATAACACAACTTCTCAATATCTCGTCAGGTCCCATCTTGTATAGTTGTCCAGATATAAGTGAAAATTATGCAACGCGTACAACCAACGTTTTCTTCTGAATAATTGTATAGTCACTAGGTCCCATTCTTGTTGACAAGAACTGGACTATATTTGTGAACTGATCATTAATATTTCTAATGGATAGCAACTTTGCATTCGACGGTGTATCCTCCAAGCTAGTATGTGCTTCTCCATGTTCCAACCTCGACAAGTGGTAAGGACCTTTGTTCATTCATCCTGGCTTAACCACGATCTCAAAATCATATTCCTAAAATAGTAGAAGCCATCAACCTATTATTCCCCCCAACACTGGCTTGTTGACTAAGTATTTCAGCACAGAGTGATCAGTAAACATTTTAAAATGTCCTCCCAACACATAGTGGTGAAACTTCTGCAGCACGTACACCATGGCTAACCCTTCTCTCTCAGTGGTGATGTAATTAATCTCAGTTGTTGATAGATTTCTGGTAGAAAAGGATAATGGGTGGTCGATGTATCTAGCTCCCATTTGTGTTAACAAAACTCCTAGTGCAATGGAAGATGCATCAACATGGACATGAAACTCCTTACTACAATATGGGAAAACCAGAATAGGCACAATAACCATTTTTTGTTTCATTGTGTCAAAACTCTACTAGCATTCTTCTGTCCAATGAAACTGACAGTCTTTCTTCAAAAGATTCTCCATGGGTGTTGTAATCTGTGCATAGCCCTTAATGAACTTCATGTAGTATCCAGTGTGTCCTAGCGCAGTGCACAGTTGTTTGATTGAAGTAGGAGGGGGTAGATCGACTATAATGGAAATCTTGGATGGATGTACTAGAAATCCCTTCTTACACACAATATGACCTACCAGCACTCCAAAGGGTGAAAAGAAGATGCACTTTTTCAGGTTTAAGGAAATCTGATTCTGCCTGCACTTATCCAACATTAGTCTTAAAAATTCAATATGATTCTGAAAAATGTTGAAAACAGTCTAATCATCAAAATATGCTTCCTGGAATTTATGTAAAAACTCCTTAAACGCTTCGACCACCACCCTGGAAAACACGGTTGGTGCATTCTTCAATCCAAATGACATCATTGTATACTGGTAAGATCCCCATTCTGTTGCAAATGTGGTCTTGTGGCGATCTTCCTTGGAAATCTGGATCTGATGGTATCCTGAAAATCCATCTGTAAAAGAATATACCTCCTGTCCTCCTACATTGTCTAACACTTCGTCAGTAAATGGTGTAGGGAATGGGTCATGCAAACAGGCATCATTTATATTCCTGAGATCTATGCATATCCTGATCTCTCCTATCTTTTTATCTTGCACCACCATAGGGATAATCTATTCTGACTCTTCATCAGGTTCTATGATTCCTGTTTCTAACATTTTGTTGAGCTCAATTTTCACTTTCTCCTTATATTTAGGGTTCAATCGGTAAGGTTTCTATTTGACTGGTCTGGCATTTGGTTTCAAAGGGATCCACATCTCTCCCATAGGCCCTTTAATACCCTTCATCTTAGTGAAATTGGTTGGAAACAAGTCTTGATACTCATGTAGCAACTCTGTGATCTTGTCAATAGTGGCAACATCCCAATAATCTCCAACATTTGCATGTTTTGGTGTCTTCTCTGTTCCAATGTTGAATTTCTTGATCTTGATCGATTTTCCAATGAAAGGTAGTTCAAATCATGGTCCTTCTATGTCTCTTTGGCCTTCTATTTTGGTGATGTTCACATTCCTTGGATCACCGTCTTTGGCTGCATTGATATTGTAATATCTTTACAACTTTTGAAGGGGTGCAGTCCATTCATCCTCTTCTTGCTGCAAAGGGAGGCTAGCTGCCTCCTCAAGCACTTTCTGTCTTATGACCTGTAATGCTTGATCTATTATAGGATATTGGATTTCAAACAAAAAGGTAGTTACAAAGTTATGGGTCATACCTTCCCAATCTACAGTGACGAGGCACAATTTTGCTTGTAGGTACCAGTTGATAGGGGTTGTGTCCAACGTGTTTATGAATTTTTTTACCCACTCTTCTTTAGCGATGTTGCTCCAGGTTTCCTTGCAACTTCGCACATGGTCCTTAGGAAAACTTCGACCTATGTATCTAACTTTGTATCTTTTTACTTTCTCTAAAAGTAGCTCTGTCATTTAAGTTAGACATTGTACCCAGTCTATAATATTGCTTTTGTGTGTCCCCCACCATCTCGGTGGAGTTTATTTCAAGGCATCATCCATTGCCAACAATATTTTTTGTGTTGGTACACTTTCTTCAAAGTTCGACAAGAATGATTCTATAGGATTCAGACCATCAAAGGTGGGTAAGTTACTCATTGTTGTGCCAATCCAGTGAACTTCTTTGGTTAATATAGAACATCGCCATGTAGATACCTGGTACATTTTGTTCTGCCAGTTCTCCAGTGATTCTTCTAAATATGATGAACATGCATTGTCACTTCTCCAGCTCAAATTCCCATCCACCATAGGATTAATGTAGTCCTATTGTCTGGCTGTTAATTTGTATATGTTTTCTAGTTCATATGTGTAGTCTTATTCTCTAATGGTTTCTGTGTATCTCTGACCTTCATCGGGATCTGAAGGTGTGATGACCCTAAGGCCATCTCCTTCAATTTTCATTTTTCTTTTCTTTAAATTAACCACAGTGGAATTATTGAAATCCCAATCAATTCCTAACAATGCAGGGTAAGGACAACTATCATCAACTATCTCAATCACCTTGAAGTCTGCAAATGTCCTCACTGCGTCGATGTCCACAGGGACATGTTCCAATCTACCAAAGGGGATTACTGCCTGCTGGTTAGAAATCCTAATCCTAATAGGGGAATATATCAACTTAGTTTTTCCCATTAGTGCCCAGGTTTTCTTCGTCATGACATTGACCTCTGACCCTAAGTCGAGGACCACATAGTCTATATTATACTCTCCAATCTGAGCATTAAGGTGTATTTGTTTATTTTTCCTTCTCTTCTTGGATAGTTGATGTAATGATTTATTCAGTAAAGGATCTACCCTTCCTATCTCATATTGTCTGACCAAATTTTGCAGTTCTTGTATGGATTTATCATCTTTAATCATCTCTATAAACATATACAAGAAACTGACAAGTATACTCACCTCTTTTCTATCTCCGGGCGAGGCAGACCGATCAAATTCCAGAGGCATTCCACATTTTCTTACTTTTGGGTGTGTCTTCGATGAAGAACCTTGATCTCCCCTGAATTATTTTCTTTCCTCCTCAAATATTTGTTTTTCTTTCTTTGCATCAAAAGTTTTTGTCTTCTCAGCAACTTTCCTGACTCTTGATTCTTCTATAGTCTTTCCTTGGTTCATTCTATCTTCTCTTGTAACAATGCCTCCTCTAGTGATAACAAAGACTCTGGGATATGATCCACAAGGTTATTCTTTGATTACTTGTATTTGCGGGTTCTGTTGAGGTCTTTGTCTCTCCTGAAATTTAGCTAACAATGTTGGACATTCCTCAATAACATGCTCGAAGGCATTGCAATAGCTGTAAGGGGTACAAGGGTTCTAAAAGTCCCTTTCCAAGTGTCCTAGCTATGTGCATTTATAACAGATTATCTGTCCTCGACTTCTACCCATACCTCCTCCTCTTCCTCTTCCTCAAAATCCACCACGAGGGTTGAAGTTTCCTCTCCGAGGGGAGTTATATTGCACAGTTCTTCCTTCTTTCTGTACTTCACCTTGAATTTTGTATATATCCCTCGACCTTTCATGCATGAGATCATAAGCCCTACAATCCTTTTCATCATGTCCTACCAACTTACAGAACGTGCAATACATATTTGTGGGTGTCTGGACATATTTTTGCATGTAATAACACTCACCAGGGTGATCTATTTCTACATACCTCGCACCAGGGTAGTTTGACTTTCTTCAAAGGGCTCATAGCTCCAGAGGCTAGGTATTCATGAAATAGTGGACAGTTCTCCTTGTTATGGCCTTCTGATTTTCATATGATACACCAGATGTCTTCTCTTTTATCTTTTCCATTGTCTTTCTTCATATCTTTGACCTATAGTGATAGACTAGTTAACTTACTCAATATTTGACTCATAACTGAGTTGGATTCTCCCATCAGGGATGATTCTAACTTCATGGCGATTTACAGTGCCTCAACCTATGAAGTAATCTTTTGTTGCATCAGAGGGACTCTGATATGTGGCAAGAGGGAAGAAATGAACCATTCCTTGTTCTTCTCATCTGGGATATGGAAAGTCAAGTGTCCTGTCAAGGTTTTAAACCTCTGATCAAACTCCCATATGGGTTCAACTATTCTCTGCTTGATTTCTTTCAGTTCTTTAATGCACTGTGACTCTGACTTGGGTTTATTGAATTCAACAATCAACACGTTCTTGATCTCATTCATTGGTTTATGATGGGAAACTCCCTTAACAAACTTCATGTACTAGCTTAGTGCATGGTCTCTTAGGGTAGTACTAAATTTATCTCGTTTGACACCTTCGTCAGTGATGTTATTAATAATCCATATGGCTTCACTTATGAACTAGTGATGATCAGGATCTTCAGATCCATATCCTTTGAAGGTGGGTGACCTCATCTCATCTACCATAGATATTCCTAGGTTTCTTGACTGAGTATGTGGAGGACTACTAGTAACAATTCTTTGAGCACTCTGGTGACTCTGATTACTCTGATTGCTTAATGTTGCTGAAACAAAAATAGGATTAATAGTACTTACTTCGATAGTCGGCGCAGTTCCTGAAGTTTTTGTCTCTTCTCGGCGAGGTTCCTCTGTCCTAGCAGATTTTGAATGCTCTTCATCTATCAAATCTTCCTCTTCTCCACTGTAGTAACCCTTGTCCCTATAGTTTTTCTTAAATAGATTCACGAGAGGAACTTCTATGAACACTCTCCCACTGCGCGTATGTCCATACTATGTGTCGTTGTAGCTGTCTGAGTTCTTGAACATTAGCTCTTCAATCTAGTAGACTACTGTATCTTCAATATGTTCTTCTCATGCAATAGCACCTTGATCTTTAGCTTCAAAAAATGTAAAAATTTTCCTCTAGGTCCCTTAAATAAATATCTCTCTGCTTGGCTATACGATTCTACTCTGTCAACAACAAACTCAATGATATACCCTCCAATGGTACTATCAAACCAGTGAGTTACTGCTCTTGACACAACGTTATCAACTCTCTTGACCTTCTTGATCAACGCCGACGTCCAAACCCCAGGTGGCCTAGATCTGATCTCAAATTGGGTATCTGCTAACCTAGCTAGCCACTCGTATAACTCCCTATGGATTCCTCCAAGGAAAATCTCATGTATATTAGTAAAGATATATCTTTCCAGACATTCCTCTGTACTAATATTAGGGTTCTTGTTATGGGCTTTAGTGAAGTCATTTTCTTGATCTTCTATTCACTTATGAATCTATGTCTTCGATGGAAACCACCTTGAAATTCCCTCAAGAAGATTCACATCCCAACAATGGAACCATTCGTTGGCACAGGGGTAGACCTAGGATTCAACTCCAAGAGCGCACCAACAAGCCCTAACTACTGGACCTTTTGGTAACACCTGCGAAGAAGATGCAGTCTCACCCAAAGTAGCTATAGGGGGTTGCAGGACATAGGTGTCTACAACCAAAGGGAATGTAGAATGGATTCACAAAAACAATACATAATCATCTAGTATTATTTATCTTCCTTAAACCTACTGCGCAAGTTATACTTTATATCTACTCAATATCATAGTAGAATCATATCAAATGATAGATAACACAACATCAATCACACACAACACAAGATATGCATGTTTCACCCTCTCTCCAGGGCTACATCCACAAAACTATGCTTTATAATATATTAATATGAAGCATATAGTTCTTGTCTGTTCTCTCAGCTAGTAGATCTTCTTTATTATTATCTTTATCTCTCCTCTCCCTACACACCCAGCTACAGGGTTGATATTCGCACCTAGATGAATATCTTACAATACCAAAGGCTCTTACACCTAGCACTTCTCTCTCACACAACAATAATCACTCGTGCCAATAAAAAAAATAGAATCGATAATACCAACAACAACAACCCATCCCAGGTCCTTTAGACCTCTATTTATATGTTACAATAGTTCTCAGACACCCTTAGGTTAAAACCTAAGTGTCAAAACCATAGATACCAAAACCCTAGGTGTCTAAAACCCTAGGTCAACTTGACCTGCATTTTTAGGGCTTTGCTATCCTGTCTTTCCTTCCTTCTCGCGTGGTGTTCCAAAGAATCCAACAGTTGATTTTTCTACTTGCTGATTTGTCCATGATCCATCTTCCTTGTTGATATGTCATCCCCTATCTCCTCGTCCAACTACTTGTTTTCTCTTACTTCTCACCATCTTTTCTTCTCTTCTTCTCACTTCGACCCAGTATCAGTCATTGTGTCTTCTGCGCAGTTCACATTTCACATTTTCTTCCTTGATATTCTCTTTCTTCCATAACCAAGGGCCAAAAACGAGATATGAAACTTTGTGACATAACACAAATTCCAAGGAAAGGGAATCCAATGGAAGTATTTTTGGCATGTATATCCAAGAAATGCAGGAGAAGATTGCAAATACATGGAGAATATAACCTGAAATGGTGAAGGAACATGAGGGGATAGACAACTTTAAGGAATCCATACATAACACATGGATACAAGTAATAAGAGACCCCATTAAAACATGGCTCAAGATGCACTACTACATTATAAAAAAATAATTCCAGTGGGTACTCGCAGAATGGCCAGATCAATGGAAGGTTCTAGTAATAGGGAAGAAAGGAGCAAAGGGAAAATAACGAGCATACGTTTCCACAACACATAAGTCTAGTATCCCAACTACAAATACTAGAAAAGAAGCCGAGTGAAGCAAACCTACATGTACTAGCACAAAAACAAAGAATCCAAGGAAGAAGGAAACATTAACAATATCCTCAGTGCTCAGAAATAACAATGCAAAAAGAACCAATGGGAAAGCACAAAACAAAGAATGCATCTCAACTCAGGAACCAAGGAATGGAATTATACTAGAGGTCACAAAACCTACACATAAAAATAAGATGAAATCATCCATGAAAATGGGAGAACAAAGGAGGAAGATGAAGGCATAAAATAATCCCATTGACCTTACAATCATAGACGATGATGCAGAGTTAGTTGCTGATAAGGAGAAATACCGAGAAGAGGAAGCACTCTATGTCATAGAATCCTAGATAGATGAAGTCATGACAAATATTATGGAAGTTAAAGTAATTATGGAAATATTATAGCTCACTGTCACACATTAGAGAAGCACAGTGCAATAGGCACCAATTCATGAAGAGAAGGAGACAGTCTAGACAGAAATAATGGGGAGCGTGAAATTCTAGATAAGTCAGAGTATGCTACAAGTAGATGAGGATTCCTTGTAGAAACAGGTGAAGGATGTGGAACAGTTGGACTTGGCGCTATCAAATGTTCCAACAAAAGCATTATATAATTTGCAGATGAGTGTAGCGCAAGAGGTTCAATCTAGGGCGAGGATGGATGCAACAAACCTGGAGAAAAATAGGGAAGCTAAGGAAGCGTTGGAGACAATTCTTACATAATTACAAATAGAACAATAGGAAGAAAAATGAATTGAATATAGATTGGAGAAAATACTTGAAGAATTCTTCCAAAAAATTCCAGAGAGCATACTAGTAGGAGAAATCAACAGAAAAGAAAAGCTACAGAAGATAGCGTAGACAATGGATGGGTGCAAGAAGAGGATAAAATAATTGGTGGAGAAAATGACACCAACTACCCCACCAAGGGAGAAACATGCCACATAACACATAGATTAGATTGGAATGGAATTCAAGGAAATAACAAAACTTTATGAGAGGACCGCACAACTTTGGATAGGCCTAGAAGAAGATGAAAGGATCCAACAGTTGAAAAATAAAGAAGAGAAGTTGAATACAACAGTTCAGGATCTAAAGCAGAGGCATAAGACAATTCCTATCTCGTAGATACTGAGGGCCTTGCAGGATATGAAAAACCTGCAAATATAAGTGAATACAATCCAGGAGGAAAATAAGAATAGACAATCTCAGTTGGAGCCCCTGTAAGATCAAGAAGAAAATATGATCTCAACATTGGAAACAGAGAAAGTCAACATGGAAAAGGTGCAATTAGAAAGAATACAAGTTATGAAGGATCACATCAAAGTGCAAGTGTTGGAACAGGGGCAGACCCAGGGTTCAGCTCCAAGAGCACACCAACAATTCCTAGCTACTAGCCCTTTCGGCAGCACCTGCGAAGCAGATGTAGTCTCACCCAAAGAAACTATGAGGGGGCTGCAGGATAGAGATGTCTACAACTAGGGGAATATCAAGTGGTTCTTATTACAACAACAACATAACATGCATCTACCATTCAACTAGCTATATCTATCCTTCAAAACTATAGATCTAATCTAATACAATAATGCAAAGAACAATATAATGAAAATAGAGCTCAAAGCATCAATCACACACACAAAAATAGATGTACGTGGTTCACCCTCTCTCTAGGGATATGTCCATAGAACTGTGCTTATGATATATTAAGATAAATATTACAGTTTTTATCTATGCTCTTGGACAACATATCCTTTCTCTTCTCTCTCTCCTTCTCCCCTTCCTACGCACCCAGCTGGAGGAATTGATCTTCACACCCAGCGAGAGATCTTACAATACTAGAAGGCTCTCACTCTCAACACTTCTCTTACTCATAATACAACATTCTCTCAATGAAAAATCAACCAATAACAAGGCTTAACAATAGTACCGAATTGACCTAGGTCCTCTCAACCTCTATTTATACATTACAATCCCTCACCAACAGCCTCAGGTCGAAACCTAGGTGTCAAAACCCTAATTACCAAAACCCTAGGTGTCTACCACCTTAGGTCAACTTGACCCGTTCTTTTCAGGCTTCACCAACCTCTCTTTCCTTCTTCATCTCACAGTTCTCCAACTCATCTAATGCTGGCTTTTTCCACTTCCTGAGTCATCCTTGGTCCATCTTCCTTGTTGATCTATCATCCTCACTCTTCTCATCCAATGGCTTGCTTTTCCACACTTCGCTCCATATTTTCTATTCTTTTGCTCACTTCAACACAATGACAGTCGTTGTGTCTCCCGCGAAGCTCACTTTTTACCTTTTCTTCCTCGTTCTTCTCTTCCTTCCATAAACAAGGTCCAATAGGCCCCCAACACTCACCTGTCACTCATCCCGAGGCACTTGAGATCTGATCCTCTTTTTTTAGTTCGACTTGTGATTGTGCAGTGCAACCCTTGCTTTCTACTTTATGCCTCCTTTCCATCCTTGTGAAGACTTTATTTTCTGTGTCTGGTACCCAGTTTCAACTGCAGCTGGTAGTTGGACCCTTGTCTTCTTGATTCTACTGGGAGTTGCGAGGTAGCTAGTTTGTCATATCACAACTTCAGATGACTCTCATTCACCAAGACTTCCTTCCAGTCTCCTTTCAATATATTCAGCCATGCAACTCCTCCTTCTGTAACATAGGCAATCTCATATGGTCTGAGCCAATGTATTCTGAACTTCCCAGGGTGTTTGATAAACTTACTGTTATATACCAGTGCTAAATCACCTTGCCTGAATATCTTCTTTTTGATGTGACTGTCATGACAGGCCTTTTCTCGTTCCTTCTAGATTTGTTGATAGAATACTGCAATAAATTTGTCTTCTTCTAGTTCAACCAACTATGCTAGCCTCTCATGATTAGTGCCAGTATCATTCATGTCTATAAATGAAACAATTATTAATATTGGTACCAAGTACTCCATTGGGACAACAACTTCAAGACCATAAACCTACTTGAAAGGGGTCTGCATTGTTAATTTCTTGCAAGTGGTTCTATAAGCCCAGAGTATTGCTGGTACTCTTAAATCCCAGTCATCCCTATTCACACTGCAAATCTTTGTCAATGTTGTATCCAATATCTTGTTGAATGCTTCAACCGTTCAGTTTGATTGTGGATGGTAAGGTGTACTTTTCTGATGGTGGACTGCAAATTCTAGAGTTAGGGATACAACTATCTTATTGATGAAGTGTGTATCTTGATCACACTTCTGGAACTTAGGGCATCCAAACCTAGTTATGATGTCATCAAATATAAAATGCGCAATTGTAGCTGCACTACAGTCCTTGAATACTCTTTCTTTGGCCCATCTAGTCAGGTATTTTGTCGCAGTGATAATATACCTTGCTCATGTGTGATTTCCTGGTGGTTTTATAAGTCCCACGAAGTCAATGGCCCATTTGTCAAACTTCTGTAGGGTCATCTATGGTGCTAATGGAATCTCATCTCTTCGGGATGGTTTTCCAACTCACTGGCATGCATCGCATGCTCTGGTATATTCTTTAGCATCTCTTTGTAATGTAGGCCACCAAAGGCCGGCTCGCAAAACCTTCTGCGCAGTTTCTTTTCCTCCATAATGTCCTCCTACAATGCCTTCATGGGATTCTTCAAGGATCATAGGGCGTTCTGTCTCCATCACACATATTCTTAGTATCTCATTAGGTCCCATTTTATATAGCTAACTAGCTATCAGTGAAAAATCTGCAGTGTGTACCACTAGTTGTTTCTTCTGAGGAATCATGTACTCTCTTGGAGCCATTCCTGTTGAAAGGAACTGGAATATGTCTGGGAAGTGGTCAGCAATATTTCTAATGGTGAGCAACTGTGCATCCGATAGTCTATCCTCTAGACTGGTAGGTTCTTCGCCATGCTCCAACCTCGATAGGTGGTTTGGACCCTTATTCATTCTTCCTGGCTTAACTATGATCTCAAAATCATATTCTTGAAACAGGAGAATCCATTTGAAAATTATCCCCCCCAACACTATCTTGTTGACTATGTACTTCAACGTGAAGTGATCAATAAACATTTTAAAGTGTCCTCCCAACAAGTAGTGTCGGAATTTCTACAATGCATACACCATGGCTAATCCCTCTCTCTCTGTAGCAGTGTAATTGATTTCAGTTGTGGATAGTTTTATGTTGGAAAATGATAATGGATGGTCAATGTCCCCTTCTCCAGGTTGTGCTAGTACTTCTCCTAATGTAATAGAAGATGCATCAAAATGCACATGAAAGTCCTTGCTCCAGTCTGAAAATACTAGAATGGGCACAATCACCATCTTTTGTTTTAGTGTGTCGAAGCTCTACTGGCATTCATCTATCCAACCAAACTGATAGTCTTTCTTTAATAACTTCTCCATTGGCACAGTAATATGAGCATATACTTTGATAAATTTCCTATAATAGCCAATATGTCCTAGCACAGTGTGTAGTTGTTTGACTAATGTAGGTGGTGGTAAATCAACTATAATTGCATTTTTGGATGGATCCACCAACAATCCTTGCTTGCATACAATATGACCTAATAATACTCTAAATGCTGAGAATAAGATGCACTTATTCAAATTCAAACCAATTTGACACTGCTTGCATTTATCCAACATTAGCCTTAGACATTCAATATGATTTTTCAATAAACTAAAAATAGTGCAGTCATCAAAGTATGCTTCTAAAAACTTATTCAAAAATTCTTTGAATGCTTCAACCACCACCATGGAAAATATGGATGGGGAATTCTTCAGGCGAAATGGCATTACTGTATATTGGTAGGATCCCCACTCTATGACAGACGTAGTCTTATGATGGTCCTCCTTGGCGATGCAGATCTGATGGTATTCTGAAAAATCCATCTGTAAAAGAATATACTTCTTGGCCTCCCACATTATCCAGCACTTCGTCTGTGAAAGGTGTAGGGAAAGGATCATGTAGAAAAACATCATTCAGCTTCCTGAGATCTATGAAAATACTTATCTCACCTATCTTCTTATCTTTCACTACCATGGGGCTAATCCACTCCGACTCTTCGACGGGTTCAATAATCCTTGCTTCCAACATTCTGTCGAGCTCAATCTTTACTTTTTCCTTATATTTTGGGTTCAATGTGTAGGGTATTTGCTTGAATGGCTTCGCATCTGGTTTCAAAGGTATTCTCATTTCACCCATAGGTCCTTTGATTCCCTTCATATCAGTGAACTTGGTCGGGAACAAGTCCTGATACTTGTGCAATAATTCTGTGATTTTGTCAGTGGTAGGAGTGTCCCAGTAATTTCTGACATTGGCAAGATTTGATGTCTCCTTTGTCCCAATATTGAATTACTTTATCTTTATCGGTTGTCCAATGAATGGCAGTTCAACTCTTGGTCCTTCCACATCTCTCTGACCTTTATTTTCTGCGATATTCACCTTCCTTGGATCATCGTCTTCGTCGACATTGATGTTGTAGTAGGTCTGTAGTTTCTTGAGGGGCGCAGTCCATTCATCCTCTTCTTTCTCCAAAGGGAGGCTAGATGCCTCAAATATTTTCTATCTCACCATCTGTAGTTCTTTATCTACATAAGGAAATTCACTGTCAAACAAAAAGGTGGTTATAAAATTATGGATCATACCTTCCCATTCTGAAGTGACAAGGCGTAGCTCTGCTTGAAGGTACCAGTTAATCGAGATGGTATCTAGCATATTGACGAATCTGTGTACCCATTGTTCTCTAGGAATGTCACTCTAGGTCTCTTCGCAACTTTGTACATGGTCCTTTGGGCAACTTCGACCTGTGTACCTTCCTTCACAACTTCCTACTTGTGTTGAAAACCGCATTGTCATCAAAGTTTGTCATTGTGTCTAGTCTGTAATATTTATTTTATATGTCCCCCACCATCTTGTTGGTGTGGATTTCATGGCCTCATCCATTGCCAACAACCTAGGTTGTGTTGGTACACTTGTCTCAAATTATGATAAAAATTTCTTTAAGGGGTTCATCCCATCAAATGTTGGTAGAGTACTCATTATTGTGCCAATCTAGTGAACTTCTCTGGTTAGCCTAGCACATCTTCTTGTAGATACTTCATACATCTGGTTCTGCTAGTTCTCCAATGCTTCTTCTGAGTCAGATGAACATGTGTTGTCACTTCGCCAGCTCAGATTCCCATCAGCTGTAGGGTTGATATAATCATGGTGTCTAGTTGTTAATTTGTAGATGTTTTCCAGTTCAAATGAACGGTCATATTCTTTGATAGGTTTTGTATATCGTGGAACCTCATCTGGGTCTAAAGGTGCAATGACCCTAAGGCCAGATTTCTCAAATTTCATGCGCCTTTTCTTTAGATCAACAAAAGTGGAATTTTCGAAGGCCCAATCAATTCCTAACAATGCAGGGTAAGGGTAGCTATGATCAACAATTTCAATTAACTCAAAATATGCAAAGGTTCTTACTCCATCTATGTCCACTAGGACATGCTCTAATCGTCCAAATGGGCTGACAGCTTGTTGATTAGCCATGCAAAGCTTGATAGGGGAATATATTATCTTGGGTTTTCCCATTAGTGCCCAAGTTTGCTTCGTCATGACATTGACCTGTGACCCTAAGTCGAGGACCACATAGTCTATCTCATACTCTCCTATCTGAGCATTCAAGTGTAATTCTTTATTTGTCCTTCTCCTTTTTCCAATTTGGTGCACTTCTCTATTCAGTAAGGGGTCTATTTTTCCTAGTTCATACTGCTTGATTAAATCTTGTAATTCTTGTACATCGCCTTTATCTTGTATCAACTTAAAACAAGTGTACAAGAATTCCATGAGTTTGCTTACCTCTTTCCCTTCGGTTGGCAGTGCAGACAGATCAAATGCCTGAGGCATTCTATATTATTTGATTTTTGGTTGTCTCTTTGATGAAGATCCTTGATCTCCTTTGAACTCTTTTCTTTCCTCCTCGAATATCTGTCTTTCTTTCTTAGCATCGAACGTTGGGGTATTTTCTATAGATTCCCTGACTCTATGGTTGTTTTCAGTCTTTCCTTGGGATGCTCTGTCTTCTCCTGTAGCAACGACTCCTCGAGTGATAACAATGAATCTAGGTTCTTCTCCATGAGGTTCAACATATATTAGTTGTACTTGTGGGTTATGTTGAGGTCCTCATCTTTCCTGAAGTTTATCCAGCAGTATAGGGCATTCCTCTATGACATACTCCAAGGAGTTACAGTAACTACAGGTTGTGCAAGGATTCTGACAATCCCTTGCTAAATTTCATGGTTGTGCAAAGTTGTAACATATTATTTTTCATCGTCCTCGACCTATACCTCCTCCTCGTCCTCTTCCTCTGTAGCCACTGTGAGGAGTGAAATTTCCTCTCCCCGAAGAGTTGTACTGCAGAGTGTTTCCTTCTTGTTGTACTTCACCTTGAATCTTATACATGTCTCTTGACATTTTATGCATGAGATCATAAGCTCTACAATCCCAATCATCATGCCCCATGGATTTATAGAATGTACAATACAAGTTTGTGGGTGTCTAGACATACTTCTACATGTAGTAGCACTCACCTGGGCAATGCCTATTTCTGCATACATCACACCAGGGTAGGTTAACTTGGTTTAAGGGGTTTAGTGCCCTTGATGCCAAGTACTCGTGAAATAAGGGACAGTGTTCCTTATCATGGCCTTCAGATCTACATATTACACATCATATATCTTCCCTTTTGTATTTTCTGTTATCTTTCTTCATATCCTCGACCTGTAAAGACAAACTAGTTAGTTGGCTCATGATCTCACTAATGCCTGAGCTAGATTCTCCCATCAGTGTATATTCTTCATATCTTCTGCTGCATCAAAGAGACTCTTATGTGTGGTGACAACATAATGATGAACCATTCTTTGTTCTATTCATTGGGGATCTGGAAAGTTAATCTCTCTGGTCGAACTCCCAAATAGGTTCTGCTACCTTTTGTTTAATCTCTTTTAGTTCCGTAATACATTGTGACTCCAACTTAGGCTTCTTAAACTCTGCAATTAGTGCACTATTGATCTCATTTAGGGGCTTAGGCTATGCCAGTCCTTAGACAAGTTTCATGTACAAGCTCAGTGCACGGTCCCTTAGTGTAGTGCTGAACTGGTTTCTCTTGATGGCTTCATCAGTGATACTTTTAATATTCCATACGGCTTCGCACAAAAACCAATGCTGATATGGATCTTCATATCCATATCCTCTAAAAATAGGGAGTCTCATTTCATATGACATAAAGCTTACTAGGGTTCTTGTCTGAGTAGATGTTGATCTACTAGTAACAGTACTTTGAAGGCTCTGGTGGTTCTGACTATTCTGACTTCTAAGTATTGTTGGGGTAAAAGGAGGATTAACGTTACTTACTTTAGTAGTTCGCGCATTTCTTAAGGTTTATGTCTCATTTTGGTGCAGTTCTTCAGCTTCCCCTTCTTCTGTTCTGGTGGGATCTAGATTCTCTTCATCGGTTAGATCTACCTCTTCTCCACTATAGAAACCCTCTTCTCTGTAGTTTTTCTTAAACAAGTTCTCAAGGTGAACTCCTCAGAATATTTTCCCACTGTGTGTTTGTCCCACTTCTCTGTCATTGTCGTTTTCCGAGATCTTGAAAATTGGCTTTTTCAGGTCCGATCAATCTACTGTATCTTCAATATGTGGTTTTCATGAAAGAGCATCTCGATTCTTATCTTCAGGAAGTGAAAACATTTTCCTCTGGGTCCTTTGAAAAGGTATCTCTTGACTTGTCTATACGATTTTGTTCTGTCAAAAACAAACTCGGTGATATACCCTCTGATGGTACTATCAAACTAGTGATCTACTACTCTGGATACATCATTTTCAAATCTCTTAACCTTCTAGATCATTGTTGGTTTCCAAACCACAAGAGGTCTAGATATTATTTCAAACTGTGTGTCAGCTAACCTAGCCAACCACTCGTGTAGCTCCTGATGGATTCCTCCAAAGAAGATCTCGTGAATGTCGGTGAAGATGTATCTTTGTAGCCAATGTTTAGTGCTTATTTTAGGGTTCTTGTTATGGACTTCAGTGAATTACTTCTCTTGATCCTCTATCCACTTTTGAATATTTGTCTTTGATGGGAACCACCTTGATATTCCCTTAAAAAGATTCATGTCCCGGCAACAGAACCATTTGTTGGCATAGGGGCAAACCCATGGTTCAGCTCCAAGAGTGCACCAACAAGCCCGAACTACTGGCCCTTTCAGAAGCACCTGAGAAGCAGATGTAGTCTCACCTGAAGAAGCTATGAGGGGGTTGCAGGACAGAGATATCTACAACTAGGGGAATATCAAATGCTTCTTATTACAAAAACAACATAACATGCATCTACCCTTCAACTAGCTAGATCTATCCTTCACAACTATAGATATGATCTAATACAATAATGTAGAGAGCAATATAATAACAACAGAGCTCAAAGCATCAATCACACACACAACAATAGATGTACGTGGTTCACCCTCTCTCTAGGGATATGTCCACAGAAATGTGCGTATGATATATTATGATAAAGCTTATGGTTCTGATCTGCACTCTTGGCCAACAGATCCTTTCTCTTCTCTCTTTCCTCCCCTTCCTATGCACCCAGTTGCAAAACTTGATCTTCGCACCTAGCTGAAGATCTTACAATACCATATGGCTCTCACTCTCAGCACTTCTCTTACTCACATTACAACATTCTCTCAATGAACAATCAACCAATAACAAGGCTTAACAATAGTACTGTTGTTGGGGAAAAACACCCTACGGACTAGCAAATAGAGTTCAGACTTTGCATGTAGATATGACCGAATAGAAGTTACTTTCTACCTTCATCCCTAGATTTAAATCTCCTTTTCTTAGTAAATGCATGGAAATATCAACCTACCTCATTACCGGCATTTGATGTCGATCCTCCGTTGTGCTTGATTACTTGTTTGCAATACTCCTTCCAAAGATGACCTGCATTCAAGACGAGCAATAACTATGCATGCATACTACTTATATACTAATGGGTTAGAAATCGAACATATACTGATCAAACTATAAACAGTTCATGAATTGGGACGGGAAAAACACTTTCTTTATTACTTTGAATGAGTCAACTTACAAAATTTGAGACCGACCATTGCTCCTTGAACCCGATCCTGGGCTCCTCTTCTTCTGTCCTTCAATTGCTTTTCTTTGAATTTCCTTTGGCATAAGGAAAGGCTGAAGGGTTGGGAAAATGAAATATGTAAATGGGAAGAGTTTCTTTGCTATATTTTTCCTCTTCCAAATGGTACCCCTACCCCTTATTTTATAGGCTAGAAGGAGCTAGGTATTTGGATGAACCCTCGGCCATGCATGGCTAGGATTTTTAGTTAACTCACCCATATCTTTTTGATCCGTCGGAAAATTTCCTTTTTTCATGCTTTTGTCGGTCCACACGGGTTGTTTTGGGTCAGCCAGTGTGTACACACATGCAGTAATGGATTAGGGCATGTGGGCATTTATAAAAGAGGATTTTGAAAGAGTTGTTCAGTAGTGCTTTGGCAAAGAAGGGATATGAGTTGGCTTGATTCCAGGTAAGCATGTGTGGTGCAATTTAGGGTTATAACAAGTACCGACCTGACCTAGGTCCTCTCGGCCTCTATTTATACATTACAATCCCTCACCGACAGCCTCAGGTCGAAACCTAGGTGTCAAAACCCTAATTACCAAAACCCCAGGTGTCTACCACCCTAGGTCAACTTGACCTGTTCTTTTCAGGATTTTCTAGCCTGTCTTTCCTTCTTCATCTCGCGGTGCTCCCAGGCATCTAATGCTGGATTTTTCCACTTCCTGAGTCATCCTCGATCCATATTCCTTTTTGATCTATCATCCTCACTCTCCTCATCCAACGACTTGCTTTTCCACACTTTGCTCCATATTTTTTGTTCTTTTGCTCACTTTGACCATATGACAGTCGCCGTGTCTCCCATCAAGCCCACTTTTTACCTTTTCTTCCTCGTTCTTCACTTCCTTCCATAACCAAGGGCCAACTGTTGATACTGAGAGGGGGGTGAATCATTATCAAGTACAATTTAAAACCTTTTTCAACTTATACATAAATGATTCAACTATATCCAATGATAAATGAACAATATTATAAGAGTTACACTAATACACCACAACACACCATACACAATATATGAGAAATAATCAATAGTTATTGTTCAAGGGAAGTAATGACTTCCAAATGTAGTTAAATCTTCCCAATGTAAAGGGAGGGATAAACCTGCAAGAGGAAGATATAATCCTCCAATATCAAGAGAGATTTCAACTCTCCATCCTTGCCCCTTCCTTCCACCCAAGAATATATGAGAGATAATAAAACTTTACATTAAATCATGACCATCAACCAATCATCACATAGAAACTGATAATGCTTCTTGAGACTTATTCAATTTCTACAATTCTTCAATTCTTGGAGTACTCTGATCCTGTATATAATATTACTCAATGTACTCTCTGAAACTCCTCCAAGTTTCACTCCTTGAATCCTCCCCAAAAATAAGTTATAGAAATAATGGTAGACTTTATTCAATTCTGGTCTATTCAGGAGACCAAACTTGTACAAAATGCCCCGCACTCAATATTTAATATCCAATTCTAAAACTTGCACACAAGAAACTATAGTATGTACTCTTTCCAATGAAAGTTTTCCCATGTCATTTTGATTCTCGATGAAGAAGTTATGACTATTTTACCCGGAACACCTGTTTATTGACTAGCTTCAGGGATGGTCACAAACCCTATCTTCCACAGAGTGTATCTCCATAATTATAGTGAATCAAGAGCTGAAATTTTTACCAGAGGTACCTTGATATGTATTCTCAATACCATAGCAATTTCACCATTATAATCGTTCTATAAAAACAATTATAGAAAAAATGGTAAGATGACCTGAAAATAACATACCTTAGAACACGTCACCAAAAGACTTCATCCTCCCTTGAAATCCGGCCTTCTTTACTTATTATTTCCTCTGAAATTCGACTTGTATCAAATTAATGTATAATGATGTTTATTTATACCATTTATGTCACTTCCTTTTAACATTAGGGCCGACCTGACTCTTTCTTATTTTGTAATTCTTTCCTTTAATTATCTTCAGGGCCTACATGCACTTCCTTCTTCAATTCACTTTGTCATCTTCAAAAATTCATTTCTCCTCAACCATGAGGATCCATGTGACGTGCCACATACCACTAGA
>JZKD02S1463803.1:433757-444332 GCA_000966675.3 Picea glauca
AGGGCCGACCTGACACTTTCTTATTTTGTAATTATTTTCTTTAATTATCTTCAAGGCCTACATGTACTTCCTTCTTCAATTCACTTTGTCATCTTCAAAAATTCATTTCTCCTCATCCATGAGGATCCACATGATGTGCCACATACCACCGGAAACAACATGATGTATTCTATCCATTCATGGGTGTCATATATGCATGTGCATTTTCCTTCATGTCGAAATACCTTTATCAATCTTGTGGTCTGAAACCCATGACTAGGGTTGACATCAATGAAAACAACCAATATTCCAACACCAACAATAGGTCATGGATGCCTTCACAAAAACGAATGCGCAGATGAAGGTGAAAGGGGAAGAACTAGTAATGAAATTATAGGAATTAGAGAAATCAATACAGGAGGCACACATGACTTGAGTGGCTCGAGACGAGCCATAGGTTTGTGTTGGAGGCCTGTTGGAGGAGGAAATTTTGGGAGTGAAGCAAAGTAAGTAAAGCATAATGGACCAAAGGAAGTAGTGCATGCCAGAAAAGAAGGAATATCAACGTGACAAAGGGAAAAGGAAGAAACAAGCTAGGAAAGAAGGAATATTAGCATAGGGAATGGTTGGATCGAAGACCAACCACGTGAAAGGAAATTAGAAAGTGGACAAGTAGATTCCACTTAGAGTTAGGTTTTTTTTCAATGTAAGTGTTTTAACCCATATTTTTTAGTATAAATAAAGGATGTAAGAGATACATAGGAGGTATCTTAGAACTCATATGTGGAGATCCTATTTTGGAGAACCTTTTTGAGTATTAAGTCACAGTACTAGGTTTTGGCTAAGAGATATGGATCTCAATTTTTATAAGTGTTCGAGAATCATGAAGAATAACTGAGGGTCAAGTTGCAAATTGTGGAGCTTGGTGAGACATTGGTTAGCCTCACCAATAGTAAAACCCTAATGTAATGTGTGCAACGCTATTTTGAAGAAGAATGAATAAATCAAAAGATATTTGTGGATGTAGCCCTGGGGGGTGAACCACAGTAAAATATTGTGTTGCAATGTGTTTGAATTTTTTTTGTTGTTTCTGCAATTATAAATAAATGGTTAGATGAATGAATGGGTTTATTTACAGTGCACACTAATGTCATTATCCATAATGTATTTCATTGAATGGATAAAGTATGAGATATTATGAATGTTATGGTAGAGTATATGTTAAAATAGAAGATAAGTAAGAAGAAAATCCCAAATCCCTTCCATTATTGCATACATATACATCCTGCAATCACCCATAAGCCATATTAGGTGAGACTGCATTGTGCACTCTGTGCACAGTATAGCCTTATGGTTTACCAGAAGGGACAATGGTGAAAAGGATTTTGTTGGAGAACTAAGGTAGAACCTGGGTCAACCCATATATCCAATAGAGCCTAATAACTAGGTTGTTGTAGCCACCTTCCTGTTGTATTCGAAGAACCCAGGGCATTGTAGCCTCCTTCAGGTTGGATCCTAAGGAACTAGGAGGTTGGAGCCTCCTTCTAGTTGGAGCTGAAGAAATGGAAGTTGGTTCTTCCTTGAATGTAATTCTTGACATATAATAACAACATTTCATGGTTTTCTCCCACATCCAGTTTTCACGTAAATATTGGTGTACTATGCATTGTGTGGATCTTTTTTTTATTGTTTATTATTCACTGATGGATGTTAATGTTTATGATATAGTAATATATTTATGATAAAAATATGAAAAAGGTTGAATTAGTTAAAGTAATATACATTATGGTTTAAAGGATTAATAAATGGTATAATTGCTCATTACTAATTCAACCCCCCTCCTCTTAGTAATCCAACAATTTTTCCATTTCATTGAATTGGGAATGAAATTGTTCAATTGATGTCATGTGGTCTTAATTATCATTCAAAAAAGTAACTAACCAATTATTAATTTCTTCTTCCTGAAAATCAGTGAGTTTGTCAAACTCATTGGCCCATGAATCTTTAATTACCCTCAATTTTGTCTCCAATTTTTCCTTAGGTATAAGCATAGACTCTCTTACTAGTTGTGGGCCCTTACAATCTTTAACAATTTCAAGTTCTTTAAGGAATGTGTTTCTTCTTTTTTCATTAATATTTTTACAATTAGAAATTGAATCTCATAGCATTTGATGTTATGACCCACCCAAGGGGGGAATATATGTGGCTAAATTTATATAATATGACCCCAAGGTGGGGCATATATGGGCCTAAATGTGCATGTAATGTGTAAATACATATGTAATAGGGCCAGACTAGTGATAAAGGGGCCTCATGTGCAAGTGTTAATAGCTCTATATAAGAGATCATGTATTCATTATTGAGATGTGAATTATGAAGTATGAAAGGTAATTGGTTATTTGGAGGGGGTTCCTGTTGGGTTACGAAAAAGGTATAAATATCTTCCTTTTTCCCAAAGTTCATGATATGATTTTGATTGATTCTTTAGATAGTTAGGGTTAGATAGGAAAGAATATGACTAATATATCTCTTAGGGTTGTTATTAAAGTTTTATTAAAAAGATTCTAATTTACGATTGGAATGGTTTGATCTTGTTACAGAATTGGATAAATAACTGTCAAGGATAACCAAAGAGATTTTGGCTATGTGCAAGCTATTGAAGGTTGAATACTTTTTAGGCGCAAAGAAGCTTGAAGATAATGCATTTTCTATATTGTAATTTTATAAAAGTAAAGTAATCATGAGGATCTTTCGATCCTCGGGATAGCTTGATTTACCAAAATTATTGTAATATATAAGAGGGTAATAGATCCAGAAAAAACAAGGAAAAAACGCATTCAAGTAATTAGATTCAGAACTGTTTTGTGCAAGCAATTTTTGTAAATGTTTTACTAGCCATGGAATCACTCCAAGTTTTGAGTGTTTTTATCATTTTCGTGCTCTGAGATTCTCATAGTAGTACTTCTGAAGACCGAGAGCCTAGTCTAAAGGAGCTACTGTCTCGTTCTGTAATTGTACCAGTTTGAAGTTTGATTTCTATTTTGTGATTTAGATATCTTTTACAATAGCCAAGGATAAATGCATACGTGTGTTAATAATTTTATGATTGTTTGTGTATAGAAGACAGACATTTCCATTAGTTATTAATGATTGTCATTATGATTTCCATTTCTGAAGTTATTACTTGACAGTTCCTCACATTTTCATCCATGTTGTTCCTTTTCCTTAGATTTACAATTGTTGTTCCTTTCGGTTAAAGTTACAATAGTTGTTCCTTTCAATTAAAGTTACAATAGTTGTTCCTTTCGGTAAAATTTACATTAGTTATCCCTTTCGATTAGATTATAATTGTTGTTTCTTTCCGCAGATAGAGTAATTTTTCATTTCCTTTCCAGTAATCATAATTCATAATTGATAGTTAATTTTTCAAGTCCTTAGTTAGATTCAATTACTGCTTTCTAGTTAAGTGAATTCAATAGATTAATTATTTCGTTTCCATTTCACAGCATCTTAGTAATCAGATTTCAATTTCATTTAGTTCTTAGAATATTTGGTGAATGTTTGAGGAACTTGATTGTTGATGAACTCAAATTTGGTGTAGCTACAAGATTTTAGGCTACCTACATAGACTTTGTTTATATTCTTGAGATAAAAGATGAATCTTCAGGTTGATAAATTAATGTTAAACTAAGGTTATTTCTAGGACATCTTTAGACACTAACATTTTGGCGTTGTTTTCGGGGAGAATGTTAAAGGTAGCATAAGTTGTGTCTCTGGAGGACCAGGTATTGAAGACGGAAGGTAAGAACCTACACAGGTAATAAGTAAAATGCTTATGCCAACACTTACCTCTAGTTGACACTTAAGAGGCTTTGTAGGTGCTTTCTTTTGTTGTTGTGTGAAGTGTGTATGACTAGAAAAAAGGATCTTGAAAAACCAAAACCCCCACCAAAAATGACCAAAACCCAGGGCTTGGTGATCCCTGGAAGAAGAACTTTCATAGACGAAATCATCAAAAAGGGTGAATCTCAAGCTTCAGTTGGACCTAGGAAAGGACCCACCCGAATCCCTCAGGCAATAGTTTCATCAACTACAGCCCACACTACGATTCATAGAAAAACTGAAGGGACTGAGCAGAGCTTTCAAAATATAGATCCCCCACTGCTCAATCCCTTAGAAGAGGGAAGATCTAATAATATGGAGGAGGGAATAGGAGAAACTAGTGGGGTTTCCAAGGCATACCCACCACCTAATCCTGAATCTTCTGCGAAAGAAGAAGGCATATCCGAAATCCCAGATAAAGGGAGTGCACTCAAATTCCTTGGAAGACCAAATAATCAATAATTCAAATAGAATACCCAGATCAAGAACCTCCTGAAAATTTTTGGCACATTTTTGAACAAATGGCACAAGCAAATCAACAACAACCCCAGACCTCCACGCTGGAGTATCCAATAGTTGATCGAATTTCCAATGCCCCCATGAAAGCAATCCCCTTACAAAACTTGCCAACCTTCCATGGACTGATTTCAGAAGACCCAGATGCATTCCTATTTGAATTTGATATCTTATGTAGAGGGTATGATTACACCTCTAAACCCCAAAAATTAAAACTATTCCCCTCTACCTTGAAGGGAGCATCCCTACGCTGGTTTATGAGATTGGGAGGTGGAACCATCAATTCATGGGACCAGATGAAACAAACCTTCTTGTTAAAATATCAGGATTATTGCAGAACCAGAGACCTAAAAGATGAAATCTTTCAAATGGCTGCGAAAGAAAATGAATCATTTGAAGAATATATCGAAAGATTTCAGTATAATTTGCAAAGATCACCCTATAGTACATTACCAGGTGAAGTATTCAAAGCAACTTTGATCAAAGGCATGAGATATGAATGGGTAGAAACATTGAATTTAATGGGGAAAGGTGACATTTATCAAGAAACTTATGAAGATATTGTTCTATTGTGTATCAGGTGCTCACGCGGAAGTACATGGACCAGGTCAAGAATGTAGGAGTCCCTCACAAGAAATAACAATATCTCCAGTATGGGTGTTACACGAGATGAAGTCAATAATCTCCTAGAAAAATTTAAAACAAATATTTTGAGCACTCTGACTACACAATTGGATGTATTGCAGGCCAAACAAAAAAAGGTAGAGGCAGAGCAGACCTTGGCTATATTTTGCAACAGGTGCAAAAGAAACATGGTCCAAGGGAATTCCCCTTGGATATAGTTCGGGTTTGTGCTATTTGCTCCAAGGATCATGACAAAGAAGACTAACCATCACTCCCCGGACTGAAAGTTGTATTCAAAGAGGCAGAAGAGGAAACAGAACCATTATATCTGATGGCTCAGTGCTGTCACTGGCAGTCCCAGCCTCAAAATACATTTTAGGACCCTTCCTCTTTCTTTCCTAGATAGTACAATCAACAATAGAATCCTAGACAATATAATCAACACTAGAATGTTGGGAGCACATGGCAGGGCCAACCATTTACTAATCAGAACTAGCAACCCCAACAATATGCACCTGCAATCGCCACTTGGAAAAACCAACCTGCCACAAACCCCAATTGGAAAAATCAACCAACTACAAGTTCCAATTGGCCAAATTTGCAATACCCCACCTCATCCTATCAAAATTCAAATAATACCTACCCTCCACAATGGCGTAATTTGACTGCCCAAAACCCAAATTGGAAAAAAAAATGGTAGTGCCCCATGGGGATGAATAACCAACCTATGGGGATGACCTATCAAACCCAACCTCCATTACAAAATCCACTCCCATTGCCCCAATCACAATTGTGCCCTCAATTACCTACCCAACTGCACCCAAATCCCAATAACAGACCAGCTCATCTCATCCAGATCATGGAAAGTGGAGAAGGGGAAATCAATTCAGTAGGGTGCAATGAACTTTGGTTAAGATCGGGGCGCATCATCTCCCCCGGACAAAATGGCGTTCCCCAAGAAAAGGGGAATGAAAAACAACCAGCAATATCACCCTCTACTGTGGTAATAACAGAAGAAATCAGGCAAGGGAGGAACACAGTCGAATCAAAAGACTCTGATAAGGATGAAATTCCCTCCCCTCCATTGCCCGAAAGAATGATGATAGAGAAACCCACCGTATATCCTGACTTCGACATTGTAGGGAAACTCAGGAATTTATACAACAAAACTCCACTCCTAGAAGCCTTGCAAGACATACCGATCTACAAAAAGACAATCAAGGAGCTATGTGGGAGGAATCCCATCAGAAAAATAAAAAATTCATCATCAACAGTTCATGTAGTGGGAGCCTTATCTGATCTAATTTTGGGTAGAGAAACACCATTTAAATATGAAGATCTGGGGAACCCCATCGTAACAATGCAGATTCAGGGTTGTTCCTTTCCAAATACCCTATTTGATTTGGGGGAAGCCATCAATATTCTAACTATGGAAAACTGCAATTCCCCAGGTCTTCACTCTTTCGACCCAACCCCGATTATGTTGCAATTGGCCAATCAATCAGTGTTCAAACCACTCGGCACATTACATGATATAGCCAAATTTTCATCATCAACCCAAAAAGTGGACTTGAAGGGCATCCATTGATATTGGGCAAACCATGGCTCGTGACAACTGATGTGTACATAGCCTGCCGATTGGGTACAATGACAATTGCTAGAGGAGGGGTTACAAGGAATCTCATCTTATATCCTCCAACCAAACCTAGTCCAACAATTGTACACCTGTGATTGCCACCACCATGATATCCCAAGAAGGATCTGTGTGGCCCACTCATGATGGAAGAAGCCCTCAAGCAAAAGAATCAACTAGAGGATGATGTAATCATTGGGTTTATTAACAACCCAACCGCTATAAGTAACCCAACATGCTAGATGCTCCAAGTTGTTCTAGACTGTGAAGCACAGGGAGACTCGCTGAAAGATTTAATGGAACAACAAATTCCAACTACCGTTGTTCACAACAACAAATCCATTGAGATCACACTAGGGAAGTATCTGAACATTAATGCCAACCTAGAAGAGAAACAACAACAAAAGCTAATCCAAACTCTCTCTAAATACCAGCAAGCTTTTGCCTGGGAGTACTTTGATATGAAAGGTATTGATCCACAACTCTGCACACACCACATTTATATTGAGAAAGACATTCGACCTATCTAACAACCGCAAAGAAGACTAAACCCCCAACTTAGAGATATTGTTAAAGAAGAGCTACAAAAGTTGTTGGACACAGATTTTATATACCCTATCTCAGATAGTTGATGGGTTTCCCCATTAGTCATCGTCCCAAAGAAAAATGGGAAGTGGCAAATCTGCATTGATTACAGGGAACTAAACAAAGCTACTCAAAAAGTTCATTTTCCATTACCTTTCCTTGATCAGGTCCTGGATACCTTGGCAGGGAATAAATTATTCTCTTTCCTAGACGGTTTCAGCAGCTACAATCAGATCCAGATTACCCCATAAGATCAGGATAAAATGTCATCAACATGTCCCTAGGGTACCTTTTCCTACAAAGTATTGCCCTTCGGACTCTGTAATTCTCCAACTACATTCCAAAGGGCCATTCTGAGCATATTCAGTTATCTGATTAGCTAAGGGATCGAAGTCTATATGAATTATTTCACCCCGTACGACGATGACTTTGATCAAGCCTTGAATAATCTGGTGAAGATATTGGAACGGTGCATCGCTACTAAGTTATGTTTAAGTCACGAAAAATGTCACATGATGATGATAGAAGGTGTGGTATTAGGGCATTACATTTCTGTAGATGGAATTAGAGTATATCTAGCAAAAATTGAGGTAATTCTTAATCTACCTACTCCACACACACAAATTGAGGTACGTAGTTTCCTTGGTGCTTCAGGATACTATCGCATATTTATGCCAAATTTTTCAAAAACCATTATGCCTTTACATGCTTTGACAAGAAATGTACAATTCCTTTGGTCTGATAAATGCGATGTGGATTTTGCAGGACTCAAGAAACTGATCTCAACAGCGCCAGTGTTGAGAGGACCTAATTGGAAAATACCATTTCAAATATCCACTGATACCTCAGACATTGCCAGTAGTGTTGTTCTAGGACAGGAAGAAGAAAAGAAACCCTACACTGTTTATTTTATTAGCAAGAATATAACTCTAGCTGAACTTAATTATACAATAATAGAGAAAAAGTTTTTATCTTTTATAGATGCCATCAATAAATTTCATCATTATATAACATGCTATCCAGTTATCTTGTATACTGATCAATCTGCCATTAGATATCTAGCTAATAAACCAATTACTAATGGATGGGTCACTAGATGGTTGTTATTATTGTAGGAATTTGATATCACCATCAAAGATCGACCTGGGAGAGAAAATATTATCGCAGAATTCCTATATTGATTCCCAAAAATAGACGACTCATTAACAACTAAGGATCAATTCCCGGATGAGCATCTGTTTGCTATCGACATGAAACCACCTTGGTGTGCTGATGTAGCAAACTATCTAGTAGCAGGAAGATTACTGACACATTTATCATCAAAGGAAAGATGATTGATCATCCATCACAACACATGATTCACTTGGATCAGTGGATATATTTTCCACACAGGAGTTGATCTCTAGATCAGGCGATGCGTATGAGAGGACAAAATCTATGACATACTGAAAGTAGGACATGATGAGCCCTGTGGGGGGCATTTTTCAAACCACAGGACTGGACACAAAATCATACAGATGGGCTATTATTCTCCCTCAATATTCATATATGCCAAGAAATGTGTCCAGACATGTGACATATGTCAACGGATGGGGAAACCAGGTCAGGCTGATGAAATGCCCTTGAAAACACAACTAGTTGTAGAACCATTTGAAAGATGGGCGATGGACTTCGTCGACCCCTTTAATAAAAAGTCAAATCAAAAGGCCTATGTTCTCATTGCAACAGACTACATGACCAAATGGGTAGAGGCAAAAGCTTTACCAAATGCAACAGAAGAAGTAGTCATCAAATTCCTTTTCAAATTGTTTCTACGGTATGGACTACCCAGAGAAATAATTACTGATGGAGGGTCACAATTTACAAGACATAGAATCACAACCACCTTGAACAGCTATCACATCAAGCACAAAGTTACTTCTCCATACCACCCACAAGCAAACAGGCAGGTAGAAAGCACCAATAAGGTCCTAGAGGCAATTCTGATGAAGATTGTCTCAACAAACCGATAGAATTGGGCTACCGAGCTCCCAAATTCCTTATGGGATTAATGCACAACCTGGCATAACACCACTAGCTATTCTCCTTACCATCTAGTCTATGGTAAATAACCCATCTTCCCAATAGAATTCAACATCAAGACCCTAAGAATGGCCCAAGAAATTGGACTAAATCTTACAGAAGAACATAAATGACGCCTTCAGTGACTCAACTAATCGGATGAATCATGCTTGTCTATTGTGGAGTGCATAGTTGTTATCTAGTGACAGAGAAAAACCTAGCACGACAAGCATATCAAGAAGAAATCATTCAAGAAAGGCGATTGGGAAATCCTCTATGATTCCAGATTTCAGGAATTTTGTGGGAAATTACAGACATGATGGCTAGGGCCGTATGAAATTAATGAATTCCATGATAATGACATAGTTACTTTAAGCACCATCGATGGGTCTGGATCACCCTTCCTAGTCAATGGACACTAGCTACAACTTTACCATCAACCACCTTCAAAAGATTCTTTCTATCAAGAAGTAAGTAAAGACCCTACAGTGTAGATTTTTGCTGGCTGGGAAGGAAACCAAGCCACCCCAACTCCATAAATGATGCATTCTATTTATATTGTACATATTGTACATAGTTTTCTAAATGAGTGGTTAGCTTTTTTTTCATCTTTTTTTATAAAAATTCATCTAGGAAATAAGAATCAGGATAGATAACTACAATTGGCACCATGTTCTATTCCATACTCCCGTTTTGCTTTATTATATGGTCTCTGTCTTTTACATGTTCATGACGATGTTGTTCCTTCTCACGCAACTGTTGTTCCTTTCTTTTTGAATGGAACAAATGTTGTTCCCTTTCTCGCACGCCTGTCATTTCCTTTTTGAAACGGAACAAATGTTGTTCATTTTCACGCAACTGTTGTTCCCTTTTCGCGCACCTCCTGTTCCTTTTGAACAAGAACAATTGTTGTTCCTTTTAGCGCAATCATCGTTCCCTTATTTATCATTCAAACACTAGCCATTCCTCCGTAAGTGCAGCTTTCATCAAATAATTTTCACTAGCACTGCCTCTAATCATCATTACAATGATCTGTCATTATTTTATGGATGGTCCCACACACCTTATCATTTTTTTTTTTTTCCGTGGAATAATCTCTCCGAAATATCTTAAACCTTGTTCATAATCAATCACCACCATAAGTTGTTTCTTTCCCTTATATATACAAATATACCCGAATGATATTATGCCTCTATATTATAAGGGGTCTTCAGCATACTTTTATTTGGCATATTTACACTTCCTTATACCATCCCTTACTCTTAAGGAGTAGATGAGCCTCCCTTTAAAAATAA
>JZKD02S1463803.1:450559-466881 GCA_000966675.3 Picea glauca
TACGGTTCTGGAATCGTCTTGAATTTAGTCATCATGCAATTTTCAGTATAAACTTGTTTCTGTAACATTTCACACCCTGAAATTTGGAGGATATTCATAGAAATTATCAATATATCTATGATAAAAAATTCATCTTCCGTGTCATCTTACATTTGTAGATACACCCTGTGGAATATAAGGTATCTAACTAGTCCTATTGACTAGTCTCACGTAGGTGGTTCCGGTAAAACAATCATAAATTATTCCTAGAGTATCCAAATTGATTCAGACTAGTTGCATTACATAGTGGACAATCTGTAGTATTTCTTGTACAATTTTCAAAATTCTATATCAATTATTTTGTGCGGGGCACTGTATACAAGTGAAATATCATGGAAAGGCCAAAACTCAACAAGGTGTGGGGAAGTTACCATAACTTCCACTTGGCACATCCAATTTTGGTTAGACCTATGGAATTTCAAAGAAGAAATTTCAGAGTACTACAGGTCGTAGTTTCATACTAAGAAGGGATGAAATTGCAGAGATACATCATAAGTAAGGTCGGCCACGAGGACAGACTCCAAATCAAGGTTTCAAATGTATGTTTAATTAAAACTATCATAAATTTTGATTGGAATGTCTGATTGAGCTGATTCAAAATCCATTGGAAATATAAAACATAGAATATTGTATTGGAACAAGGAGTACAACTATTTGAGACATTTATCCTTAATATATGTAGGTTGGAATTCAAGGATTAGGGTTAGACCTCAAATAAAAATAAATAGAAAAAACTAAATTTATAGGAGATGAAGATAAAGATGAAATCAATCCTATGGAATGGTTGAGGTTGGTAAAAGAATACAATATGACTCCTAGGAAAGCAAGAGATTATTTTTTTATGAAGATTGGAAGTGGTGGATGAGTGTTGATCAAAATACTAGATGGCACTGCACATGGGAATAATTTGAAAAAGTCTTCTCAGATAAATGGATTAGAGATACAAAAATAGAGGAAATGTATAGAATTCAAGGTGGATAAAAAGAAGCAAAGGAAAAGATTAAGAATAAGGGTAAGGAGCTATCTAAGATAATATCCCTTAATGTATCGCTCATTAAGGAGGTTAATAACTTAGGGCAAGAAAGACTAGTAAAGGCAAGTGGGAAAAAGATGAATCAAGAGAAGTTTTGAAAAAAAAAAGATGAAGAGATATGTAGATTACGAAGCCATAATAAAACAATATTGGATGAGGTTAAGAGATTGAAATAATAAAAGAAGAATTGTCAAAATAAAGAAGAAAGAAGAATCGTGGATGAATAATCTACCAAAAGACTGCAAGAGGAAATTTTCAAGAAGGTTGAGGAATCCTTAAATACATATGAGGTAAAGTCAGAAATGTAAGCCAGAATTGAAGAAGGAGGTCATAATTTGTTAGAAGATATCACATTGAAGCTTCAAAAGGAGAAAGAAGACAAGATTCAAGAAGGTCAACAAAATATACTTGAAGAAGTTGAACTCCATCTAGGGGATGTACATGCCAAATATGATGGTATTATCTTGAAGGCTAGAGTAATCAAAGACCAAGAAAATATGATCAAGGATTCCATTATCATTGAAAATAAGATAGATGAAATGCATGTTCAAAGTGAAGGAATACCATCAAATATGAAACTGTATCGACACCCTCGTTACCAAGAAACATTTCAAGGAAGAAAAGAAGAACGATATAAACATTATGAAGGAAGAAGATGGAATACATGTCAATATTCATGGAACAAGAAATCACCAAACTACTCTTCAACAAGCTATTATCAGAGACCAACAATGACTACAAATTGTATAAGCTTCAACAAAAATACATGGAATCAAAGGAAAGAAAATTCTTCAACAACTAGACACCAAGGATTAATACCGAAAATAATTTATTTTGGATGGATAGATCATCAACAATGGAATGAATAAAGAAGGAACATAATAAATTCATATTACTTGGTTTCATCACATGTGAAGCCTTTAAATGCAAATCTTTGAGGACAAATATTTTTTAAGGAGGGTACTATGTTATGACCCACCCAAGGGGGGCATATATATGGCTAAATGTATATGATATGACCCCAAGGGGGGGCATATATGGTCCTAAATGTACATGTAATGTGTAAATACACATGTAATAGGGTTGGCCTAGTGATAAAGGGGCCTCATGTGCAAGTGTGAAAAACTATATATAAGAGATCCTGTATTCATTATTGAGATGTTAATTGTTAAGTATGAAAGGTAATTGGTTATTTGGAGGGGATTCCCCTATTCTTTAAGGAGTTATTGTGTAACTTATCTATATTGGAGTTTTTCTCCACGTTGACATTCTATACATGGTGTGTACTTCTATTATTTTTTTATATTTTGAGCATTTTGGATCATAACATTTGAATTCTTTCTAACTAGTCTACTATCACTTATTTTATTTTGTGGTTTGAAGGTAAATCTCATTGATTTCTATGGAAATCACTTAAACTTGACACCTACACAAAAAATGACTTAAAGAATTTTTATAAATAATTTCATCATGTTCCAGGTCCTTTTGCAAATACTCCATAAAGGTGGTGATTTGTTGTGATAGGTTCCTTAAACTTGTAATGACTTCCCAGGCTTCTAAAATAATATCAAGTTGTTTATTGATGTTTTCAGTGACATATAATCTTAGTCTTTTCAACCACTTGGTGGCCTTATTTATGTGTGTCGATGTCCTTAGTATACTCTAAGGAATTTTATTTGGAGAAATACTAGATAATGGCTTTGAAAACAATGGTTTAGGACTCAATGTGTCCTTGAGTTCAGTTATTATTATTTTTAATATAATATTTTCTAGATATTTCTATGAAATAGAGTGAGAAAGTGCATATCCAATGGTGATATGAAATTTAAGGAGTCCCAAAGGTCTGACTCCTAAAACATCCACTTATGAATTCCATTTTTGAGTTATTTTCTTATTCTTAATGTGGATCTTTAATATCTGCAATTTTATTTCTTCCTTATTATACTATGGCATTATGCAGTGTTAAATAATGCTCTACAAAAATAGTTGGTCCTTGTTTGGCCAACTCCTATGCTATATTATGAATTTCATCCATCCGTAATGCTACCCATTCGGGTATAGTGGCATTTTCGACTTCCATATCCACAATATCTCTAGGTCCTCTCGAATTATAAGAACCTTTCTTACTTGATCTTCTCTTTCTCTTAGACTATAAAACATGTGTCTTTTCAATGTTATCATGAGGGAGCTCATCTTCATTGTATCTTCCAACACATCCTTAATTATTCTCTTCTCTGCTTACATTTGATTCTTGTTTCTTTTGTGTAGAGGAGGAACTCCTATGTGGATGGCGAGAAGAAGAGGATTTGACATTAGTTGCAATTTTCCCTATTTTCCTTGTTCTAGTTTATTGATGTTGAGTATTTAAACTAATCGCAGTGACCAATTCATCGTTGTATATTTCATTTTCTTTATTCTTAGGAGTATTTGGGCCATTTCTATCAATTCCTTATGCAACCCTTGTGAAAAGGTTTCTATATCTCATGGACACCAAATGTTCAGAAATTAACCCTTCAAGGTAAAAACCTTTGAGGGGTTTTGCTTCCTTCAAGTTAAATGCATTAAGTGTTGCATAAAATTATATTAAATGGGAGGAACTTCTTATTGTCACATTGCCTACATTAAAGGGTAGGGAAATGAATTGTCTCTTTTTCCTTTTACCAAAAAGAGTAGACCATGTTTTGCACTACCTATAGACTTCAACAATGAAATACCAATCAAAAAAATATGTAGGGAGACAAAATGAGCTTAAATCATATGCATACAACCTAATGTAATTTTTTTCTACTTTGTGCACACAAACTCCTTTTCCCTTGAGAAAATCCTTTGCCTCCGGATTTATCCTTACTAGCTATTGTTCGGTCAACATGTATATAAAATATTTAAGAAATGTATCCTGGGAATGTGAGATGTAGAATATCATCCCATAAAATGTGTGAATAGCCATGAAAACTCTTGATACAACTCTACTAACAAAGATATATGAATGGCTTAAAGATCAACTAGCATTTTTGTTGATGGAGCCATGAAGTCCTTCAACAAATTCACCCCACCAACCTAGGTATCCAAGAAACAATCATTGTATAGAAGATTAATACTTTTGTTGGAGTCGGGAAATTGGAGCATCCTTTTGGAAACTTTGGGAGTTAGTAGGAACGATTTTTTTCCTTTGACTACTACTCAAATCATTCTACGTTTTGAATCAAACTGGCGGGAACACTAGGAAACTAGCTCCTTGAAATAAAAAAAACTTTAGGCATGTAACTAACATTCACTATGCCAATCATCCAAATTTTATTTTTAAGATTCTAATCAAGAGTTAGTATCAAGAACCACTAATATGAAACTAACCAATGGAATTCCTTGTCTTGTCACATGAGGGATTTGACAATGTCTACACAAAAGTCTCTTTTCTTCTTTTAGTTTTCATTCTTCTTATTCTTCCAATGCACTTTGATATTTGAGGCACTATTACTTTTGAATTAGGATGTTGAGTTGTTGAAAAGGATAAACTCATGAATAAAATTTAATATAACATCCCTTCATCACTAACAATTTCCTTTGGGACATGTGCAAACCATAAATGAAAGTTATTTTTAAAAGAAAGGTTTTCATGGGAAAATGAAATAATTAATTCACATTAACTTCGAATAACCTTTTTTCCTTGTGAATCATATATGAGCCTCAAAAAGTCTGCAATGTGCATGATAATACAACGCAAATTTCACTAACTATGGGATAAGGGTAGAGAGAAATCAATCCTTTAAATTTTTAGTTGTGTGGAAGTATGGAGTGATTAATGTGTGCGGGGAGAGGAATGTGCAATGTTCTTCACACAATAGTTGTGCAGGAGTTTAAGTGTGAAACAATGAGGGTTGTGTAGGGGATAGGGAATAGAAATCTTTCTGAATAACCATAAAAATCGAAGGGCTAAGTAAAGAGTAGACATTTGTAGTACGAAGGGTGTATTATGGAAGAGGCATAGGTGTGGAATAGTAATTTGTTTGGAGAGATGATTTGTGGGGAGAGAAGGGTAGTGTTGGGATCTCCTCACTAAAGAAAATTTTGAAAATAATGAAGTGTTTTCATGTGCATAACACGACTTGTGTGGGGGAAGTTTTTGTGTGAAGTGTGGGGTAGTGGTTTTAAAAGATAATCTCTACAGAGCATAAGGAAACACACACAAGTCATAAAAATGACTAAGTATTGTAATCATATGAAATTTTTCTCGACATATAATGAAACTATAGACACATGGTGGATAATGGAATGAAAATTAAAATTAAAGGTGTAACATCCCCAATTTTAATCCCTATGAACTATAATGTATTATGTAAATGTGACTTAGGATGGTGAGCCAGTAAATATGAAAGGACAATGTCTATATATTAATAAAATACATTGTTTTCTGCAATACAGACAAGTACAAGAGATAGGGGGATATTATCCCATGAGAGAGAGGGATAAAGGGGATAACTCTTTTATTATTATTTTGTTCACCCATTTTGGTTTTACTTGGGAGAAGTGGTTACATGAGATTTTTAGGGAGGCCATGTGGTTCTTGGTTCTTCTAATCATATAAAATCTCTTTTGGCTTGTTTGGGGTTAATCATTCATTCACTCATTCATTTTGGAATTCCTCATTAATTCTTTCTCATTCATGTGTGTTGGGGTACATGCTAAACTACATACTTAGTGACATACTCATTTTTTCCATTTTTCTTACTATTTAGGAGGACTAATGTTTATAGCATGTCGATTTATAATAGGACTATTTTTAGCTGGTGGATTACTATATGTAATACTATGGGAAAATACCATGGGTTTCAAAAACCATGGGTGAATAAACCACCATTAGGAAAATTCCTATTTTTAGCTACCATTAGGCCAATTCCTATTTTTAGCCGCCATTAGGAAAATTCCTATTTTTTAGGAGATAATTCTTATTTCCTTAATTTTAGGAGATATTTCCTATTTCATGTCTATAGAGAACACTTTAGTAAGAATATTATCCTCTTAGGGGAGTGTGCATTACCCATCTAATACTTGGAGTTAACTCACTTTGATTAGTTAATGACTTTCCATAATTACCGAATTCTCACTCAATTAGGACTTTAGTTCCATTCTTGGACTCTAGTATTATTCTATGATATTTTTTCTATTATGGAATTCATGTTGACTTCATGTAGAGTTCTCACTAAGTTCACACCTATATTTTTTACCTTTTCTTTTTATTAGCAACTTTTGACTTTAGTTAATTGTTGTTATTGGGAGAAGTTACTTTTTTACTTGATCATGCACATGGAAATCGCAACCTAGTGTGCATTACTCCTCATGTGGAGAGTATTATATATTGTACTCATTATAAAGGATTAATACATGGTGATTATAGCTAGTTTCTTAGTCTCATATGTGTGAATATTGATTCTATTTTTCTCTCTCCTGTATCTCTTTTGCAATTAGCTAGTGTAATATTTCCTTCTCATAAGTAGGTCTTGGATTGTGGTTTAATACTACATGGTATCAGAGACATTATTGTGTGGGATTATTCACTTTTATTGTAGGTTTATAGATCATATTGGACAACCCATAGAGAACTATGGATCAACCATTTTCGTCAGTGATGTTGACACCCCTCAAATACTTTGAGTGGAAGCCCAAGATAGAGCTTCTACTTAGAAGCAAGGGTTTGTATAGGATCACCATGGGGATTGAAGTCGAGACTACTTCTTCCATAGAGAAATAAAAATACTTCAATAGAATGGATGAATCCTGGGGGATATTGTTCTTGAGCATCTCTCTAGATCTCCTCTTTCATGTCGATATTTTCAAGACTCCTATCTATGTTTGGACAAAGTTGAAGGATTTTCTAGGAAAGAAAGACAACCTGAGAGGTTATCAGTTGGAGGATGATATAAATTCATTGAATCCGAGATATTTTGACACCCTACAATACTAATTCTATAAGTTTTAAAAAAAAAATTCTCATGTTAAGGCCTATGGAATTGATAATAAATATGAAAAAGTAATCTTTTCAATTCGAACAAAACTAGGACCAAATTATTCTATCTACACTTCTTCTTTTCATACTACCAGGTTAGCTATGGGGTCTACATGGAAGATTAAATCCCTATATGATTTCATGGAGTCACTTATCCATGAGAAAAAAAATATCATTCAAATAGGGGCAGTCAAAAATTCCAATCCCCATGCGCTTACATCTCAAAGAAGTTAAAAAATGAATAAGATGAAGAACAAGGGTAATAAGACCCAAGAGAAAAATAAAGAAGGTAAGAAAAATTCCACAGATGAGAGTTCAAGTTCCAAAGAATCAAAAGGAAAGAAGGATAAAACAAATTGTTCCTATCGTAATAGGGGGTTCCATCTTGAGAGTTATTTGCATGAAAAACACTATAGATATCATGGAAAAAACACTTGAGAAACTTGACCTCGAGGATTGTATTCCAGATAATGCAAGAAAAAGGCCATCATCATAAAAAGGTAATGGTCATGCATTAATATATATTTCATATTCTCCTAATGTGTGGGTTCTTGATTTAGGGTCTTCCCATCACATGACCTCATCGCATAGAATTTTATCATACTTGGAGACTTGTTCCAGACCACCGATCTTCATGCGAGATGATTCTCCTACAGAGGTGTGCAGTAGGGGTATAGTTAATATATACCATGGATTCTTTCACGATGTAATCCATCTTTTGAAGATTTCAATGAATCTTCTCTCCATCTATCAAATCACTCATCCAGGTTCAAGGAAGAAGGTGGAGTTCACTCCAGACTCATTTATTATTTCTGACTTGTTAGATGGTTCAAAAAATTATGTTTGTGAGGTAAATCACCATTCCAGGTTGTACACCTTCTCTCACTTCACCCATAAATTTGATTATGTATCTCTTATAACACATGTTAATGAAGAGTTCAAGTTGTGGCATGAGATTTTTGTCCATCTGAATTTTAAATATTTAGATAATATTATTAAGGATGGAATGGTAGATGGATTACCCCACATTGAGTACATAGATGGAGTTTCCGAGGGCTTCATACTAGGAAAACATCCTAAGGAGAAGTTCAACACAGGTAAAGCATGGAGGGAATCATCACTTCTAGAGTTGGTTCACATTGACATTACAGGTCCTTTCCCACATTGAATCAGTAAATCTAAGTATGTTTTTACTTTCATTGATGATTTTTTGAGATATACATGGGTCTACTTTATCAAATTAAAATATGAGGTCTTTGAGTGTCTTAAATATTTCAAGCATCTATTGGAGAACCAAATAGGGAAGAATATTAAGAAGCTTCATACATAAAATGGAGGATAATATGTGAATAAGGATGTTGAGCATCTTTGTTCAGAATCGGGTATAGAGTTGTAAAAAACAATTCCATATACTCCACATCAGAATGGGGTAGTAGAGAGAAAGAACAAGACATTGAAAGAGATGGGGAATTGTATGTTGCATGCTAGAGAACTACCTCCAAAGTTATGGGATGAATCTATCAGTTTTGCAACCTACATTCAAAATATAATTCCTTATAAATCAATCAAGGTAGTCACTCCATATGAGGTTTGGATCAGGAAGAAACTGGAAGTCACTCGCTTCAGAATTTTTGGTTCTCATGCATGGGCTAAGATCTCTTCCGATAGGAGGAAATCTATGGAAGATTAGAGTAAGGAGTGAAATTTTGTTGGATATATAGAGGGAGTGAAGGGATACAATTTATTAGATACTAATTTATATACAATATTCATTAAAAGGAGTGTTAATTTTTAATAGGGTCCTTCATAGGTGCTTCCAAAGTAGTCAACACCTCCATCTCCAATGCCACTACATGTAGAACTTCGTGAGACTAATTATAATAAAATTTCTGATCATATATATAAATATATTATATCTGATATTCTGATTGATAGAAATAATTTTCAGCTCCATATTGTCTACCACGATGAGAACACCAGACTCTTCAGGAAGCAGGTGATCTAGTGGGTGATCTTGCTGATCCACGGAGAACCAAATCTTAGTTTGTGGAGCCTTCAAAATATTTTACTACTATGGATAAAAATTTTATTATTTATTTTTATATGGTACTTATATAATATCCTCACTGTTATGTAGAGGCTAAATTAAACCACCATTGGGAGGAAGCTATAAAAGAGGAGTACAATTCCCTGATAGAGAACAACACGTGGGAGTTGGTTTCTCTACCTTCCAACATGAATCTTGTTAGATATAAGTGTATTATCAAGACAAAGAGAGTTGTTGATGGATAAATTAAAAAATATAAGTCTTGGTTATTAGCTAAAGGTTTCTCACAGGTACAAGGCATTAACTATCAATAGACGTTTTCACTGGTTTCCAAGATTGATTCCATTTGGTCATCTCTATCTATTGCAGTAGCTAGAAAGTGGGAGATACACCATATGGATGTGAAGAATTAATTATTACATGGATATATTAATGAGGAGATATATATGGAGAAACCAAAGGGATATGTTTAGGATCCATCGCTAGTTTGGAGGTTGAGGAATTCATTGTATAGACTTAAGCAAGCACCTTAGGCATGGTATGCTAAAATGGACTCTTCTCTTCTCTCTTGAGGTTTTCTTAGATGGAGATAAGATCCTAATGTGTATATTATGGTGAACATATATTTGAATCTAATGATAGTTCTATATGTATATGATTTAATCATCAAAGGGAGCTCATCCTCTTCCATTGTTACAGTGAAGACCACATTGCATGATAGGTTTTCTATGACAGATATGGGACTGTTACATTACTTTCTTAGTCTTGAGATCAACCAGAATGATTGAATAATAAACATGTCTCAATCCAAGTATGCTAGATATCTACTTGATAGGTTTCATATGGCATATTGAAATCCATTTCCAACACCCTTTCATCCATGGGTTATACTAGAGGATTTCAATGCATCACCTTTGGTTGATTGTACTAGATATCGACAGTTGGTGGGGAGTCTTCTCTACCTTACACACTCTATACCAAACATCTCTTATGTAGTTGGATCAATTTATAGGTACATGAAGGATCCTCATGAGGTTTTTTGGAAGGAATCAAAGAGGATTCTCATATATGTCAAGGGGACTATCAGTGTTGGTATACACTATGCAATAGGGTCTTCCTTGGATCTTGTTGGTTACATTGACTCATATTAGGAATAAGATAGCACTAATAACAGGTTCACTTCAGGATATGTACTCTACCTTGGATTAGGACCTATATGTTGGTCAAGTAAGAAGCAATCAAGAATTTCTTTTTCATTAATAGAGGCATAGTACACGGGTGCATTGAATGTTACTACTCGTGCTATTTGGTTGCACCACTTTCTTACAGAGTTGGGAGTTCATTTTCATCATCCGATAGTTATATGGTATGATAACAATAGTACTCTCAATCTATGTAGAGACCTAGTTCATAGGAAGAGGACCAATCACATCGAGGTTCATATGCACTTTATTCAATGACAGATTCATGATGTAGTCATTGATATTCAGTTCTATCCATGTTCAGAGAAGGTGGAAGACATATTCAGAAAGTCTTTCACTAAATTTGTTTTTGTATCATAGAGGGACATTCTAGGATTAAGGGATACATCATCTTAGTAGATGAACATTTTAGCATTCTTTTCTAGTTAGAAACATATTTTGAGGGGGGTGTTTTGTTCCCACTGGGTTTTCCTTCTTTACCTCACTTTTGTTCAATTGTTATCCATCTATACTTATACATGAGTACCTAACATGGATTCATATTTTCAGGACTCATGATTGTGCACACCTGAGTTGTGTTTCAGGGGGGTTGTTGGGGTACATGCTCAACTACATACTTAGTGACATACTCATTTTTTCCATTTTTCCTACTATTTAAGAGGACTGCTATTTATAGTAGGTCTATTTTTAGTCGGTGGATTACTATATGTAATACCATGGGAAAATACCATGGGTTTCCAAAACCATGGGCTCATAAATCACCATTATAAAAATTCCTATTTTTTACTTACCATTAGGCCAATTCCTATTTTAAGCCACCATAATTTAGGAAAATTCCTATTTTTTAGGAGATAATTCCTATTTCCTTAATTTTAGGAGATATTTCCTAATTCATGGCTATAGAGCACACTTTAGTAATAATAATAGCCTCCTATGTAACTATGCATTACCCATATAATACTTGGAGTTAACTCAGTTCACTTATTTAGCGACTTTCCATAATTATCAAATTCTCACTCAGTTAGGACTTTAGTTCCATTCTTGGACTCTAGTCTTATTATAAGAGATTTTTTCTATTATGGAATGCATGTTGAATTCATGTAGAGTTCTCACTAAGTTTGCACCTATATTTTTTATCTTTTCTTATTATTAGTAACTTCTGACTTTAGTTAATTATTTCTATTGGGAGAAGTTACTTTTTTACTTGAGCATGCACATGGAAATCCCAACCTAGTGTGCATTACTCCTCATTGGAAAGTCTTATATATTGTACTCATTATCAAGGATTAATACATGGTGATTATAGTTGGTTTCTTTGTCTCTTGTGTGTGAAGATTAATAATATTTTTCTCTCTCCTCTCTCTCTTTTGCAATTATCTAGTGTAGTGTTACATATCACAATTAGGTCTTGGATTGTGGTTTAATCCTATAGTGCACTCTTTGTATAGGCATGGAAACAAATTATTGGAAGTAGAGATACATTTCTAGATGGTGGTGAGGAATTATTGTTTATCCATGGAAGGATTGAATGCCTAAGTGCTTCGATGCATTGGAATGTTTAATATAACAATTCATAGATGAAAATCCTTGGAGTTTCCAACATTGAGATTTGTGACCAATAGCACAAGAGCCCTGGAAGGAAATTAAAATAGATTGAGGCAATGCATGGTAGAGAAAGGGGTTCATTTATTTGGGTTGTGCAAGGTGAAGGGGAATATAGTTGGAAATTAGGATTGTTGTGTGGTTGGGAAAACCTGAGATCCTCTTAGCTAACTATTGTGTGTAGATTTGACCTAGGACACATCCTTGTGGATTCATAGCCTTGGCTCGGGGGTGACATACTATTGATATTTGGAACAACAATGTTTATGGTTGGGAGGAATGTTCTTAGTCTGCATTCAATTGGTGAATTGTTTAAGGATGAGTTCTCTATGGGTTTTATGTATATTTATATTCCTCTATTTATTATTATTATCTCTGAGATTATGTATTTATGTTATGCTTGTTTTCTAATAATGTTGTGAATGACATGTTGTTAAGCATGCTATTTTATGGTTTAGCATGTTTTGGTTTATTGCATGCTTTAGATTCATGTTATTGATTAATTAAATATTGGAACAACAATTCAAAATCAACCTAAGAGGGTGAATTTGGAAGTACCCAGGAAGTGAGTACGCTTCATATCAGTATTCAAGAAAACTGTTTTAGGTTTTTTATTTATGGTTCATTAAAATTGGTATAATAGTGAATATTTTTGTGTCCTAATGTTGGGAATGTCACAAAGTGGTATTCATATCATTATTGAAGTGGGATTTTTGAGGTAGTGTGGCTCATCTAGGTTCTCAGGTGTGTTACAAAGTGGTATCAGAGTTGTAGGTTACAGTGCCAACCCTTCAAGGGCCTGCTACAAGACAACATAGTTTTTTTCATGAGGATTTTGTTTTGGGTGAAATTCTCATATTGCTGTGGAAAAATGTCAAAGAGGAGTATTTTGTGGTTTAACGTTTTCTTTCCAACCATTGAAACCATGTGAAAGTGATTCCTCATGGCATTAGATTTCCATCGAGCCTTCATTTGCTCAATTTGGGCATCAGAATCGAGAGATATGCCTATCGGAATTCCAGTGCACAGAAGTTGTAGATCAAGCCGTGCATGGATCCAAAGTCGTAGATATGTAATTTGTTGTTTTTTATTTATACCACATGCGTTGGGAGGGGTTGGATTGACTATTTTATTAGAAAAAGGAAATTTTTTATGACTTGTGCGTGAAGCACAAAGAGACAAAACAATGTGTATCTTGTTCCTAGCTTGTGTTTTAACTGCCACATCAACTTGTGATTGGGTTTATTCACCACCACATGTCATTAGAGGCTTGGTGCAGAGGTCGATACAGATGCATAAAGGTAGTATACTGGACCAAACTCATAGAAGTACCGAGGAGAAGGATTGGTGTCTAGTGGAACAGACTAGGTCATATAGAAGAAGCAGAGTGGTGGTGATCTCCCTAGTTGTTACGAGGAAAATCTCTCTATGTCCAGGGGTAAACCACAATAGAAAAAAATGAATGCATAAATCAACTCTAATCTCAGGTATGCTATATAATCAAATATGATAACAAGACAAGATAAATAGCCTACATCTTCAAAACGTTCAATGAAGTCCACCATTGAGCACTTGACTCAAAGAAATACACCTGCAACTTGTCCTCAACAACCAAGAAACGCAAGCATATGGTGATAATATATAAATTTAGCACATTCAATAGCATAATCCATCAACATTCATAACAAATATGCCCATGGAATAGCAACTCAAATATTTTCAAGATATTAATTGGACGAGAAAATAGTATTTGTATTAAAATGTAATCAACATAAGTGAATGAATTACAAATTTTCGTGTCGGCACGGTTTGGAACCGAGAAACTAAGTCCCTTCCATCTAGGCCTCCACCACTTCAATCCTCCACCAAAGGAGATCTCATATAAGAGAGACAATGAGTTTCTCAATCAAATAGGGAAGAGCTTGGGGGATGAACAATCTGTTCATACTTGAAAGGACAAAGGGATGTAGACTCAATATGAAGTGAATAATTTCTCTAGAGTAACTTTTCTCTCAAAGTTGAATTCTTCTCCTTTTTTTACATAGCTCAGATATGGCTCATTTATAGCCTTCAAATGGAACTGAAGGGTCGAGTCAAAATGTTTCCAGTATATGTAAGGTCAATGATCATGGATCTGGTGATGTGACATGAAAACCTAACACTATTTTTTAATTTTGGGCACACAACCGGATATACATGGGTTGTAATGGTGAAACCTACGTATACTCATGTTGTATAATAGTTAGGGCATGTATATGTGGAAACAATTTTTTTTTAGTCCTAGGATTTGCAAAAAGGGACTTCGAGTTTTCATAGGGAAATGAAAAAAGGCCTTCTGAGAAACTTTACAGAGGGTGAGGAAATTTTTTCTATAACACCAGTGGGTTAGTGGCTTGGTGGAAAGGTGTCCTGGTGGACTCGTGGAATGAACTACAATTTATGGAAGCTTGAATGTGGTGGCTGGTGGGGGGTGAACCAGACTGAAATCAATTGGAAGGACTCTGTAGAAACCTTTTTGGAGAATCCTGGTGGGTCAGTGGGTCGATGGACCAGAATGGAGCTGGAAAGAATAATATAGAAGTTGTGTGGGATGATCGGTGGTATGTTGTCTCAGTGGAGTGGACCGGAAGCATGTATAAGTGAGGAGAAAGGGAATAATTCCTAAGTGATTGGTGGTTGGTGATCGATGCCATTTTAGTGCCACATATTCTTCCATGTCAATGTCACGTCGATGCCAAATCAACAGATTATCATTTAGGAGAGACTATTTTGTTCATAACTAGAGTAGTTTAAGTCATATTGCGACAAACTTTTTTATTTTTTTTTATTTTTTATTTTTTTTTATGAAGAGAGGCGATATACAAAAGCACCAGATAGGGCCACTGCCCATTTTTTCTTGGATTTTTCAAAATTGCAAAAAACTAGTTTTTAAAGACCTGGGTCTAGATCATTGACATAGATCCAGATTAAACTAAAATTCTTGGAGAGAGTCGAACGAGAAGACTTGGAAATAACCCATAGAGGAATTAAGTAAAATATAAGGGGTTTGGAATGGGGATGTTGGAATAGGACAAAATCCATTATTCCAATGAACTTTCGGGGGATTTTCAGGATTTTTGGATGAAAAGTGATCCTATATCAAAAAACCATAAAATTATCTTTACTTGACATTTTATATACTGATCATCATAGACAACTTTGGTTTACGGAATTTTTTCCACAAGTGCACATATCGAAAGATAGCCAGTTTTGCTAAAAATTCAAAGTCAAGAAATGATTTGTAAAAAGGATAAAGTTGTAGATTCTATATTATTGTAGAATATTGTTGAAGCATCCAATTCCAAATATGAAAGTTTTTTTGTGTTCACAATCCTAAATAATATATGTGCATGAAATATAAGTTTTGTTGGTTCTCGTCAAATTTTCTTCTACAAGGGGTAGAATTTGACCTCTGAGATTTATTGTACCTACAAAAAAAGGTGCAAAAAAAGGGATGAAACTGTTGATTTCAGAGAGTCGTAACTTTCATCTTAGAGATCAGATTAAGGGACATGAGTAGTTTTTGGAAATATACTAAAGAGGATAAGAAATCTATCTACCTAGAAGTTTGAGCTGGTCATCACATTGTTCTAAAAAAATTAAAGAAGGCCTTTGGTGGCTTGTAGGTGCACAGAGAGAGAGAGAGAGAGAGAGAGAGAGAGAGAGAGAGAATTGTTGATACTGGAGAACCATAGATTTCAACATAGAAATCAGAATAAGGCTTGAGTACAGGCGTTGGAAATTTAATCCAAAGGATAATATGAAAAAAGGATTGAATTATCTGAGAGAGCATCTAGTTATTATATAAAGATATAGGAAAAGGGAAATTGAGTTGTGTGAACCTTGCAATTGTTAAAAGGGAAGATTTCCCAAATATTGTTAATTTTGGGGGGGAAATTCCAAATGTTATAGGTACAATCCATATGTCATTAATTGGTGAGAAAAGGTTTCATAGGATCACGTTAGTGCCTATTCAAAGGTATGTAGGAACTTTTGAAAAGTTTAATAGCCTGGTAATGGAAAGAGGAAGGGAAATAAATTGATCTTGGAGATGACACAGGTTATAAAATAGAAAGTTCATTTGAACACCAAAGTAGTTATTAATTGCAAGAATATGACATAGAATCATGGAATATCTTGTATAAGTTGGTTGAGGAAAGAAAGAGCTATAGGGATGTTGGAAGATTGATTGTTGTCATTGATGTCAACCCTAGTCATGGGTTTCGGACCGCAAGATTGATAAGGGTATTTGGACATGAAGGAAAATGCACATGCATATACAACACCCATGAATGGATAGTATACATCATGTTGTTTCCGGTGGTATGTGGCACGTCACATGGATCCTCATGGTTGAGG
>JZKD02S1463803.1:501144-517640 GCA_000966675.3 Picea glauca
AAGCCTGTTTTAACCATAATTTTTGAAATTTCGCCCAGATCAGGAATTTTTGAAGCATAATGAGATGAAACCTCTTGGAATAGACATGTGGTGAATTATCAAGTCCAGCACAACAATTAGTTTTCACAAATGGTGGATAAAGGAGGTGTTTCAAAGGATATGGACAATTTATGTTGAACAGAAAATTAGGATATTCTGCCACCTCAGCAAATTCAAATTTTGCCTCTTAGAAGAGTCACTAGTCATCCTTGGGAGGCTGTGCTTCACTTCACCAACAGTCAACAAGAGAAAGAGATCATAAAATCAGGGATTGACCTCCTTTTGAGGAAGTATCCCACTTCTTTTGCAACATATTTTTACTTAYTATTTTTAGTTGATTTGATCCATGTTTTGAGGATCTGAAAACTGTTTGTAAAGGCTATAAAGCCTAGGAACTCATTTTGATAAAGGGTTTGATTCTGGATACAGTAATGCTCTTTGCACTTAGACTTTTCATTTGCTAATACAGATCACAGATTTCTTTCCATTTTGGTGGAAGTTTTTCCATATTTCTTCTTCACTGTTATATTGTTTTCAAACCTTGAATAGTTGTTATCCTATTGTTTGGTTCATGACATTATAATTAGTCTCTTTAGTTGTTTATTAGACCCTGCTTTGCACTGGTTTATGAGCAATCTTTTCTTCACCCACTGAAAGCTATTTTACTGTTTAATCAATCTTGGAGAGCACTGTCTATTTGTTTATCATTTTGATGTCTGAATGCCATAAGTTCAATTGAGTTATCCCATTGATCCACCTTTACAAAATACAAAAACATTTCATTTCTTAAGTTACCAAGCACCTTTGGTCTGCAACCACAAAGGGTTTCTTGGAGTGATAACAACACCTACAAATAAATAATGTCAATCACATGTGTAGGATCACTAACATAATGTCTCAAAACATATACGTGAAAAACATCGTGCATATGTCTCAAAGAATCAGGGAAGGCTAGTCAATAGGCCATGGGCCCTTTCTTTACCACAACCTTGAAAGGTCCCACAAACCTAAGAGAGATTTTAGCATCCTTTCCAAACTTAATTGAAATCTTGTGTGGTTTCACCTATAAGAAGACTCGATCACCAACTTTATAACTACGTCAACGTGATGCAGATCGACATAACTCTTTTTTCAATCCTGCACTTCCTTAATCCTTTGTTTTTTTTCTTTCATTTGTTCTTCCAATTCTTGGATCATTTTCGATCCTACCGGGACCCTATCCTCCATTCAATCCCAGTTCAAAGGCATCTAAAACTGTCTCTTGTAAAGAAACTCAAATGGTGTCATCTTAATGGTGCTTTGATAATTGTTGTTGTATGCAAAATCTACCAGTGGCAAGAAGTCCTCCCAACTCTTATGTTTGTCAATCACATACATACACAAAATATCTTCCAATATTTGGTTTGTTATTTATTTCTGCTCATCTGTCTCTAGGTGATATGTGGTACTAAAGTTAAGTTCGGTTCCCAAGGCCTCTTGGAAACTAGTTTGAAATCGTCTTATAAACACCGATCCTCTTAGGCATGCCATGAAATATCACAATATCACTGATGAAAACTATATCTATGTCTAACGCCTGATACATTATATGCACAATGATAAAATGTGCACTCTTCATCATAGTGTTAACTACCACAAAAATCGAGTCATGCCTCCTTGCCCTCAGCAACAATCCCAAAATAAAGTCCATCGAAATGACCTCCCATTTCGATTATAGAATAGCGTGTGGTTTTAGTAATCCTACCTTAATTTGTAGTAATGTTCAGCCTTCATTTGCTGACATTCTAGACATATCACCATGTAGTTGACGATGTCTTCCTTCATTTCTTTCTAGAAGAATAAGGGCTTAAGGTTTTCCCTCATCTTTGTGACTTCTGGATGATCCATGTACACTGCTCTAGGAGATTTTTTTAATATTAATATTCTCAAGTTTTCGTTAGGAAGTATGTAAATTTGGTTATTATACCTCATTAAACCTTATTTTTCCAATGTAAATCCCTCGAAATTTGGTACCAACATGATGTCTTGGCCGATGTTTTCCTTAATCTCTTTATACCAGTCATCGTCACACTGTAAATTCAGAATCTTTTCTCGAATATTTTTCTGAATAGGTATCAACGAAAATATGTGTAGTCTCTGACTCAATGCATCTGCCACTCTATTCATTGTCGCTTTTATGTAGGTAATCTCAAACTCGTGGTCACTAAGAAGTTCTAACCAACGCCTTTTTTCATGCGTTCAAGTCAATTTACGTAAAAATGTGCTACAAACCACAGTGGTTAGTTTTCAGTTAGAATTTCTATCCAATCAGGTAGTGCCTCCATACTCTCATGGAATACACAATGGTCAACAACTCCAAATCATGTGTCGCGTAGTTATCCTCATTATGTCTTAACTTCCTTGAGATGTAAGCGATCACTCAACCGTATTGCATCAAGACTCTACCTAAGCCTTCCTCAAATGCATCTATGCATACCAAGAATTCCTCATCCATGTCAAGGAATTTTAGTATCAGGTATTTTGTCAACAACTCCTTGATCCTTCGAAATGATTCTGCACATTTCTCGGTCCATACAAGTTTCTTGGTTTTCTTTTGAAAATTTTTGATCAGATTTGATATCTTAAAAAAACCTTCGACGAACCGTCGATAATATCTAGCTAAACCCATGAAGCTACATACCTCTGGTACATTTTTCAATGCAATTCATTCCATAATAGCCTCTACCTTCACTGGATCCACAATGATGCCTTCCTCGGAGATAACATGCCCCAAATAATGAATCCTCGATTGATAAAAAGAGAAATTAGATAGTTTCCCGTATAAGTTGTTTCCTCATAAACATTGGAGTAACAAGTGCAAATGTTCGCCATGTTCTTTCATTGTCCAAGAATATATTAATATGTATTCAATAAATACTTGAACAAACTTTTCCAAGTATTCACAGAACACCCTATTCATCAAGCTCATGAATACCCCTAGGGCGTTTGTCAGTGAAAACGGTAAAACGATAAACTCATAATTCCTGAACCTCATCTTGAATATGGTCTTAGGAATGTCTTACTCTTTTATCCGTAACTAGGGATATATTTATCTCAAGTCGATATTTGATAACACCATTGCATCTTCCATTTGGTTAAAAAAATCGTCTATTCTTGGTAACGTATACTGGTTCTTGATCGTTTCCTTGTTCAATTGATGGTAGCCAATACATAGTCTCCATGACCCATAATTCTTCCATATGAAAATTGTAGGAGCACCCCAAGGTGACACACTTGGACGTATAATCCCTAGATACAACAACTCCTTTAGTTTCATTTTCAACTACTGTAACTCAAGCGTTGAAATCTGATACGACATTTTTTCTATCGGTCCAGTTCCAGGTTTTAATTCGATGGTAAATTCCATCTCTCCTTCAGGTGATAAACTTGGTAACTCTTTTGGGAACACGTCAACAAAATCTCATACTACCGAAAGGTTCTCTAATCCTTCCGCCATGCCCTTTTCGTTCAATGATAGGATTTCATATAGCTTTCATCCCTTGCACATACTCTTCTGTAGTTGTAGGGATAAAATGAACCTTAAGTAAACTCCCCGGTTTCTTCCTATAATCACCCGTCTCTATCCCTCATCATCAGTCAAACTCAACTATTTTGTCTTATAGTTGAGTACCATGTCAAGCGATTCCAACCAGTCCATATCGATCATCAAGTCATAAGATCCTAATATTGTGACATATAGGTTGTCCTTTATGAAAAAATCTCCCAGGTTGAGGCTACAGTCCATAACCCTTCCTCCAACCTTCATCTTGGTTGGCGAATCCATTTCCACGTAGCTAAACGCATCATGAATAGGCCAAATTAGGCCTAAACAACCGTTGTTGTAAACGATGTGAATGTTGGTGTGGTGTTCCTCTGTAGGTAGTTCCTCATTGGGGATCCGATCGTCGAGGCATCATGAACGTCGATCCTCACAACATATCACGATACCTTGATGTACGTCAGGATGGAATCTAGTGTTGTTGCGCACCTGATGTATTTTGTCCATTAGGTCTTGCAGAATTCCTACCTTGACACCCATTGATCATCTCTTCCTCAGTTATGAGGGCCTTTCAGACAACATCATGCAACATCTTAGGCATTAGTATCCTCAATTTCGCACAAATGCTGACTTTAAGACAGGACACGAACATGTTGAACTTGAGCTTCTCGGTATTCATATGTGGAGCATACCTAAGAAACTCCATATAACATGCCTCATATTTGGGCATTGTATGAATGCCATGTCATAATGCATTGAACTCATTGAGTTATCACTCAATGAATTCCTCAAACAAATATCTCTCATGGAACCACTCCTAGAACAGTTCCTATGACATGTCTTTGATGGCCATGTTCAGTTGTGGTAGGAGCTTCTTCCATCATAGAAGAGAACTTCCATTTAGCTGAAATACCACCATGTAGACCTTCATGTTGGAGGTATAGTCGCGAAGTGCAAACACATCTCCATGTTCTCCAACCATGCCTCGACGACTGCACTATCCATGGCACCCAAGAACTTGGAAAACTTGACCTTATTGAGTTCTTAGTGAATGCTACTAGTACTGGATGGGGCGTGTTGTGAACCCTCAGGGGGTACAGACACCCTAGCCTCATCTCTCTCTAAACGGTTAATCAAGGCCTCAGATATCCTCTGACAAGACCTCATCAACCCAACCACATCCTGCACAACAATCTGCTCATGCCCAATGACTTTTTCTTCTCCTTGGGGGTTGGACCCCTCTGGCGTGGGTGCTACTAGAGGCATCACACCTCCTCCCATAGCACCATGTTTTGAACCTAAGCGACATCCTCTAACCATGATTACCACATGGATAAGTTAAAAACAAAAAATTAAATAGTGTTAAGTTATTAATCTAGTGTAAAATATAGTGGAGGGCGTGATGATCCATATTCCCAGGGTTGAACCCACTCTGATACCATATGTAAGGGCCATTCGTTACACCTAAGAAAAAGTGAAGCATAAAAGGTAAAAAAAAAAATCATTAAGAAACTAACCTCAACACATGATCATAGCAATGCCTAATCGAAAACATCATAAGTTAAAGAACTACAAGCTACTCATCATGGAAATCACTAACCACACATTCAACACGTCAACGAAGGATAGATACATATAAACATAAGTAGCATAGAATATTAACAAATTATAATCATCTTGAAACAATTTACAACACATACAATCAAATAATGAATAAAAAATGACTACCCGCCTAACCTACCCTGCAAGGTTAGGACCTCCAGGACACATAAGAAATGCTCAATCCCAGGTTCCAATTGATTTTAACCATTTAAGGTATCAGGGTTGGTAATTGTTCTAAGGAACAATGAGGTTTCTACATCCCACTAACAAGCAAGTCCAATCATCAACTAGATCCATCCATCAATCCTATTCATCAATTAATCATGTCGCAAGGGCAATCAATATCGTTATCAATAATACAACAACAATTAAATATTTGTTGTGTTTGAGAGTAAACAATTCTAGAACAATCACATGTCAACTTAAGTAAAGGTGCAAAATAAATCTAACCACTAAATCAATCATATATCTAATAAATTCATGATTCCATATTAGTTGACATTTAAATATAGGGTGCAAAAGCATAATGACGAAGAAATCACACGCCCACTTAAATTAAGGCACACAAGTACATTTTGTTACTAAATTAATCAAGCATTGCCATTATTGCAAGGCACATGGGAAATCAAGCTAAATCATTTTACATCCATTGTTAATCCAATGCACAAGCAATCCAATAATTTAATCACAACATAATCCATGGCGCAAGGTAAATTTATAACTCAATCATTCATCAATTATTAATTATTCATTTCACCATAGAAAACTATCGATTTAACTCATGGAACAACCAATCTATCTACTCAACCAATCCTACATCAATTAAAGGGAAGAAACAATAAATTGTGCACATATCATTATACATCAGCGTTGTTCATAACACATAATTCATCAACATTTATATCGTGGCACACGAATGAGTTATTTACTTTAGTAATCACCCCTCTACATTATTCAAGGCATGGAATCAATCTAATTGTTAAATTGATAACACATCAACAATTAATCAAGGTGCTCATGTAATCAAATCACATCCAAACATTCAATACATCTCTTTTAATACATGGCACAAAATAAGTATCAATTCTAAATTCATGCACAAAGTAATTATGTTTTTCAATGAGGCTTACAATTTACATTGTAAAGTCCCCAACTTAGGTTCTATTAATCTACAATAGTCCCTCAACAATTTAATTCATACTCAAGTAAATTCGATACATCACCTATAGTGCATGCACAAATAGAATTGTTTCATTCATTTATAGACTGACCCGAAAATAAATCAAGCATTCATTAAAGCCTTTTATTGATAGGTCATTGATATCTAATGTGCTCATTAAAATTTACATTGAGATATAAAATGAAACTTAATAAAAAATATTAAACTTGAAAACTTATCGACATCATAAAGAAAAGGATACATATAAAACTATGCGATCACATTGAAAGGAGATATTTTCCTTTGAATATTACTAACTAAAATCAAATGAAACTAAAAGACATTGCAATGTGCAAGGCATATTCTAATGCTGAAAAAAATGTGTAGGAATAAGAAAAAGGTAGGGACTTAATAACTCAGAGACATGAAGGAAAATGCAGAGTTGGTAAATTCCCCAACAATGCAGAGATAATGAGGAAAGTTCTGGGAAAAATAGTGAGCAACATGAAGAGATAAAGATGGTAAAAATGCATGCTAGTTTCCCCCACAAGCTAGCACGTTTTACACATGAAAACACAGAGATAAACAAGGTAAAAATGTCTACTAGTTCCCCCCACGGAATGAGCACGCTTTACACCCAAAAAAAAGAGATAAGGAGGGTAAAAACTCTTGCTAGTTTTCCCCATAGTCTAAGCACATTTTACACCAAAACGTGAAGGTAAAGAGGGTAAAATCTCTTTCTAGTTTCCCCCATAGTCTGAGCACTTTTTTACACTAAAAATGCAAAGATAAGGAGGGTAAAACATATTTCTAGTTTCCCCCACATTATGAGCACCTTTTTACCCAAAAACGCAGAGGCAAGGAGGGTAAAAACTCTTGCTATTTACCCCCATAATCTGAGCACGTTTTTACACCAGAAACATAGAGGTAAGGAGAGTAAAACCCTTGCTCATTTCCCCCACAGTCTCAACATGTTTTTACACCAAAAATGCAGAGGTAAGGCTGGAAAAATATTTCTATTTTCCCCCATATTCTAAGCACATTTTTACACCAAAAGCATAGAGGTAAGGAGGGTAAAAAGTCTTGCTAGTTTTATCCATAGTCTGAGCACATTTTTACACCAAAAACACAAAGGTAAGGAGGGTAAAAAATATTTCTAGTTTCCCCCACAGTATGATCATGTTTTTACACCAAAAAAGCAGAGGTGAGGAGGGTAAAAAATCTTTCTAGTTTCCCCCACGGTCTAAGCACATTTTTACACCAAAAATGTAGAGGTAAGGAAGGAATATCTCACTGAGAGACAACGGGTTTAACACCAGGAGAATAGACAAGGCTGGGCAGTTTCGATTTGTTAGATGAAGGAAACTTGAAGCAATTACATGTTGGGAAAGGTTGGGAACACACATAAGATATTAAAATTAAAATGTAGAAAACAAATTCACTTAGATTATAAATCCACTAAAAAGAATTGCAGAGAGTACATCGGTAATGGAAATGCTGAAGGGAAAAGTACATCTAACAGAATCATTTTTAATCTAAATACATCTTACCAAACATTATTGGATCAACAATATTCTATATGCATCAAACAAAAATATATTCTGCAACCAAAGTACATTCAATGAATTTTAAAACTTTTACCTCTAAAATCTGAACACCATACAATGCTCAATAAAATACCGTAGCTGACGATGAGAGGTCGAAGATTTTCTCCCGATCTTAAGCTCCATCCAGCTCCTCACTTGCCAACTTTGAAGATTTCACCACTACCTCCCAGCCAATGCTAGGGGTACTCTTCTTCCCCCTTAGCCCCTTGAGCCATAAAGGGGCCACGCACGAACACAACCAGAAAACTCTAACTCCTATCTCACCTCGCAAGGTCGAGCTACCACTCTTTTTTTTGAGCTGGGTATCCCAACTCTCACAAGAAAAATCAGTCAAAGAAATTCCGGCAGCACATCTTTACTCATACCAGTCATCCCCCATCATTTATTAAATTTATAGTTTAAATTGTTTTCTTCTTACCCACTTTAAACTTAGGTTCAAATTTTTAAACTAGGCTTAGAATTTTTAAGGCGATTTTATAATTAATAAAAATTACTCATTTAATAATTATTTTAAGTCTGACCATGTCAAAAAAAATATTGTTTTCTATGCACGTAGGTTCATTGACTCACTTTTATTAAATATCGTGACATGCCCTTCAAGACGTACTCCGTGCTCCAAGGGTGCCACCCGCCTTTATTCAAGTTTTAATTATGCGACGTGCCCTTCAAGATGCACTATGTGCTCCAAGGGTGTCTCTCGCCCTTGACTTATTTTGGTAGTTGTCCAACCCTTGGAGTCAATAATCCATTAGGTGACCTTATGAGAGACTAAGGGCCTCTAAGGAATAAGGAAACTACCATATTGCACGCCTCTTAGAATCTTCATGAGTGACTGTCTCAGTCTACCCTCACAACATCGTGGATCTATCAAACTAGGTAATCGTTAACCTACAATTCGATCCACGATGGGAGTCATAGTAGGCTATGGCATGGTTGTTTCCACACCTCTCTCTCAATATCTGGTTGTTGTGCATGTCCCCTTTACTCCTTATGTGAGTCTTATTAGCAAGAAATTGTCATCCTGCTTCCATCAACAAAACACTCTCAACGATCCATAAACAACATCATAATAACCATATGTCACATATGCATGAATAGAAATACCCAAACCATATACAATCCACTCCCTGATGCGATCCAGAGTCCAAGGAGGTCCATTGATGCCATTGAAATCCTCCTTCTATTGAGTGTCTTGCACACTCAGGAGAATCTCATTAATAGCACCTGTTTATATATGGATAGCAATAACATAACATCATAATCCAAAAACATCATCATCTAAATCCATAAGCCAAAAAGACAACCATATACAAAACTGGATCACTTGCACGCAAGTGTCCTTAAAGAATAAGTCAAATTCATGTGCACAAGAGCAAGATGTTACAGGTATTCATAGAGTTATTGAAGTGGGAGTTTTGAGGTAGGGTGGCTCAGCTGGGTGGCTGCATAGGTTACGAGAGATCAGGTTTATATACATGGATAAACTCGGAAATCAAAGGTGATACATGAAAATGGATCAATATGATACTGATATCCACTTTCTCTTCCATTTTAAATAGATGTTGTGGAGTGATGGCATTTGAACTTGGTTTCTCTTTCTCAAGATCATTTTTTGACTAATTTTTAAGGTCTTCACTATCTCCCAGTTTTTCATCCGATCCAACTTCTAAGTTAGAGCCACCAACCTTCCTGAAAGGTCTAAAATCATTCACAAGAGTTGAAATAAGGAGGGCCATGTTGTAAGAGATATCAATGGATTTCTCTTCTAGCCTTGAAAATATATCTTCTACCACATCCCAAGGGTTTTTATGACTAGAATCATCCAACATGCCTAGGTTTTTTCAACTTCCTTCTTAAAACAATTCATGGATCCTACAACTTCCCACAAATACCCAAAACAAAACCTCTCTAATACCAATATGATCTATAAACTACCATGGATATTGTACGAAAATAATTGTGAAAATAGATCTTTTAATATTATGATCTTTTATTATGTAGGTTTATTTCCTTAGAACTCAAATTTCTTATCACTAACTTATTACTTAAGTTTATGAAAATAATTCAAATTCAAAAATGAAAGAACAAGAAAATGAACACGCAATATAGAAAAATGAACACAAGATATGTTGGAAATTTGTTTGTCATTCATGTAAACCTTGATAAATAGGTGAATTATTATTGATTGATTGGTTTGAGAAACATTTTCAATATTGGACATATTGTTACGAAGTTGACTTGAATGTCAAGCATTGTCAATATTGGACATAATATTATGAAGGTTGGACATACTGTTATAAAGGTGACTTGAATGTTAGGCATTTTCAATATTGGACATAATGCTATGAAGGTGACTTGAATATCAATAGAAAGATAATATTGACTAATGTATTATATGAGCTTGATACACTCATCCTATATTGTATAAGGTTGATATTGTGTCACTAACATCCATGCACAAAAGAAGAAAATGTGAAGAAACTTTCCAGATAAAAAGGGTAAACGGTGTTAGAGAAAGATTTGCCTCACCCCATGCAATCTTGAATAGAAGGCATTTTTCCATTTCCCTATGCAGACTTGAAGTCACCTTTTTGAAAATACCAGAGCTAAAAATACAATTTTTCCACATATACACACCTTTCCTACTATACAACATGCATATACGCAGGTTGCACCACTACAACTCACGTACATCGAGATTTGTTCCCAAAATTGAAAAATGATGTCGGGCTTCCATGTCACGTAATGATATCAATGATCCTTGGCCTTCCATATATTGGAAAAACTTCGACTCGACCCTTCCGTTCCACTTGAAGGCTATAAATGGGCCAAATCCGAGCTATGGAAAAGAGGAGAAAGAATTCAACTTTGAGAGCAAAGTTACTTTGGATGAATTATTCACTTCACATTGAGTGTTCATCCCTTTATCCTTTAAGTGTGAACACAATTTTCAACCCCGAAGATCTTCCCTTATTAATTAAGAACTTCATTGTCTCTATTATATGAGCTCGCCTTTGGTGGAGGATTGAAGTGGTGGAGGCCCAGCTGGAAGGAACTTAGTTTCTCAGTTCCTAACCATGCCAACACGGAAGTCTATAACTTATTCACTTCTATTGATTATATCTTAATAAAAATAATCTTTTCTCATCCAATTGATATCTTGCAAATATTTGAATTATTATTCCATGGGAGTATTTGTTATGAATTTTGATGGATTATGTTATTGAATGTACTAACATCATATATTGTAACCATATGCTTGCATTTCTTGGTTGTTGAGGACTAGTTGCAGGTATATTGCTTTGGGTCAAGTGATCAATGGTGAACTTCATTGAACGTCTGGATGAGGTAGGCCTTTTATCTTGTCTTTCTAGCATATTTGTTTATATAGCATACTTGAGAATAGATTTGATTTTTGCAGTCTTTTTTCTCTATTGTGGTTTACCACTAGCCATAAAGAGATTTTCCTCATAACATAATTGGCGACCATACTGGGGATTGAATCTTATCTCTGGGTGTTTGGAGTATTTTTCTCCTTAGATTTCTCTCATTAATATTGAGTTTCATGTCGTATGATTGCTTGATAGCCTCTGTTCACTCTGGGTCTGAGTCTTTCAGCGTTCTTCTTAGCCTAGTTGTGTTTTGTCACATATACGTAAGTTTTTGCTGGGAAGTTCCGTTCTAGGATTGAACGTTTTTGGGCGTGAGAACCAGAAATTTCAGTGGTCCAGAGCATATTCTTACTACTCATCCCCTTTTTCCCATAAGGAATAAATCTAGACATTTGGAATCTCTCGTGCAGGTTCTATCCCAGAGGTTTTCGACTATAAGGAGTTGTTCGCCTGGTGCGCAGAGAAATATATTCCAATTCAGTGGATCATTCAATTGTGGGACCATTCCCATGTGTCTCTGTTTCCTCAGTTATTTCATAATATGTTGAGACTTCCCTAACCAACGCTTACCTTCAAGGGTAAATATTGCAAATAATGTCTAAAGAAGCATGACAATTGGTTGTACCTCTTACCTAAGTTCTTGGAGAGCCTGGTGATTGTCCCCAAATACATCATGAGATTTCTGGTTGGCTCATTTAAAAATCCCTTCCGGGAAATTTCTTGGTTGTTCACGAGGGTAATAGGATAAGAAACTACAACCAAAATTTCTCGCATGATTCTTTACATTTTATACTTTACGATCAAGGAACAGACCATCTTCGATTGGGGCAAGTTGATTTACATTGAAATATCTTCCCAATTCTCACAATACAAAAAGGATAAGAAATTATTATGTCCTTTTATTTGGTTTTCGCGATAACAAATTGTTGTTAGTTTCCGAGATTATCTGTGTGTAGGAAGGTAAACTGTGAATTTGACTTGGTAACCTTATGGTATCAAACATTATGATTGCACAAATCCTCCCAACATTTTTATGAAGTTTTTAATGACTTTGTCTCAGTTTTTAAAGGTTTTTTTTTTGGAAAGGACACCCCCCGAATGTTTGACCAGGCGAGTAAGTTCTTGGATAAGAAGGGGACACTAGAAAAAATGGAGAATTACAATGTTATAAGGATTTTCGGTTCCAAGGAAAATCCTTCCTTCCTTCCATGCCACATATATGAAAAAATGTTTGTGATTGAAGTAGCAAAGCAATACAACTATTGGTTGCATTTTTCCCATGAAAAGAGAAAAAAACAATCCATACCTCTTCCTTGGAAAGTTGGGGAATTCATATTAAAAAATATGAACAAGATTGGTGAATTTGCACGCCACTTCCATAGCCTAAATCTAAGATATGTTGAAAGGATAAAAGGATTCAACCCTAGCCGAATTTTTGTAGAACATATGTTGGCAATTGGCTTCAACAATTATTTTATTAGTATTGTTCTAAATGAAGATGAATATAATGACTTGGGCACTCCTACTCATGACACTGGAGACCTGGAAATAATACTCAACACCAATGAGTTCTACAAACATAAAGGAAAAGGTATCGTCGAGAAGAGTGCCCAATCCCCAACTGTCATTCCAAAAAGTACAACATCTCGGAGCAATGCTCCAACAGCCCACCCAATTAAGAAAGTGACCCACATTTCTTTAGGTGGAGGAGGAGATAAGAACCCTCCTTCGGGAAAAATTGAAAGCTCCCATAAACTTCCCTTGAGGAAGAAAAGAAAAAATATTTTCCAAGAAGAGGAAGAACCTCGAGTCGAAAGTGACATCCATGGATTCTCCCTTGAAGATATGGAACTTGAGACTGATATTGATGAATTGTTCCCCAACGTTGATCATCCAGGGAACACGGCTCACCAAAACCCTCTGATGGAAATAATTGAGAGAAAGACCTTCGATGAAGAAGAGTCTTTTGTATTTTAGACCATTTTTTTTATAGCGAGTCCAAAAATTTAATTATTGAGAAAAGAGATGTAAAGAATAAAAAGGGGAAATATCATTCAGAGGTTAACCTACAAAACATGTGACCTTCCCAAATTTCCTGAATTCACTGAGCAACTAGAGATTCTATAGACAATTCTATTGGAGGCCTTGAAGCAGAGAATTCCAAGTTAAAGGAAAAAGCCAAATAATTGGAAGAAGCTTTAATGCCTCTTCTAGTACTTGCTAGTCCTTTAGTAATGATTCTACCTAACACACCTAAAACTAAACTGAAAGGATCTTCAAGCCTACTCACATCAGCTAGGGCCTATGTGGAGAATAACATTAAGAAAAGAATGGATCTAATTCCAAAGTCTTGGGAAATATCAAATAACATGGCTTCTTTTGGAATGAGAGCACATGCCTTCCAAGAATATTTACAGGAGGATTTAAAAAATGAAGAAGTATTTTACCTTGATGCAGTCGTACCCTTCGATGTTAAAGTTACCAATATGACAGATTTGAGAAGAAGGGAGGAGGATCTCCCCTCTCTGAACTAGATAAAACAACTGAACACATGCTAGAAGGAAAATGTTACAAAATTGAATATCATTGTCCAAGCATGTGACCAAGATGTATTGAAGAAGGAAGAATTATTCAAGAGGCTAACTGAGATAGACCTAGATGGAAGCACCAATGAGGTCCAAGACCCCAAATTGATTTTCAACTCATTGTTCCTAACCAGGAAAGCCTTTGAAAAAAAAGTTGAGATCTTTAAAGGGTTATTATTTGAAAAGGTCTATAGCATTATGGAGTATAATGAAGATGACATAGACAATTGGCTAGTGGATTATTCAGTAAAAAATCAAAATATTGAAGAAGATTTGCATAATATTTCCATTGATCTAATGGAATTTGGGGGTGATTTATTCAATATAAAAATTGGACATGAAATCAACGTGGAAATAATGAGAAGCTACATCGAAGAGTGGTTTAAAAAAACTATCAACAAACTTACTAATGAGGGGAAAAAGACAGTTGAGATGGTTCCTGTAACCGTCGATGAAAGAAATAAAAGGACATCAACAAGAAAGTCACAAGAGAGAGATATCATCATAGTAAGTTCATACTGATCACATCCTTCTTTCTTTATCAAGTCCTTCATCAAGTTACTCCACCTCTTTAAATAGAAAGGTTTAACTGGAGACTGATAATTTCTTTTTTCTTCTTACCAGGTCTTGTTGTCTTTCACCGCCCACTTTATTACTTTTATAAACTTCATTATTATATTTCTTTATGGTCCACGGGAGCCCCAATCCCAGTCTTTATGACAAACACATTTAAATTTAAGAGAATATGTAATAAACTATATATTTTTTATAAATTTCAAGAGAGTTATTTTGGGAACAATCTCGACTATACTTTGTAACCCAATTTTCTGAATATAAAGCATTCTAGGTTGATCTATCATTATCTTTATTTGATCTACCCATGTATCAATCTGTCAAAGTTCTCTTATGCATGCAGATAATTTCCTTTTATTTTTTATGTGGTCAAAAATATTTAGCCAAACTATGATGGATGTGAGAAATGTTTTCTTATTTACTTTAAATGTGTGAATGTGTGTGGTTCCTGGTCCATTCTTAGGAAATTTCCTTAAAAGAAAATACATTTTTTTATATTTTTGCATCTTTACTTTTATTTGATTACCACGAAGGACTTCTATAAAGTCCCACATTCTGAAGACCTAGAGTCTCACGAAAATCATAAGAGAGGAGTACCACCTCTATAAAAATGTAGGGGGATTTGTATCCTCGTGAGTTTTTCATTTCGGTCCTAATGGATTCAAGCATCAACAAATATTTGTATAAATCTAACAACCATGAAGAGAAAGAACAAAAGACTCTGCTAGAATACAAAGAAGAAGAGATCAATATATTAAAGACTAAAGTTGTTGATCTAACAAAAGAAATGAATGAGTTGAAGGCATATGACAAACTCAATAAATGAACAGAAGAATTATAAGAAACAAAATAAATGATCAATAGTCTAAAGACTCAACTTGAAGAAGCTAAGGAAAGTGAAGAAACCCTGAAGATCCAGTTAACTAAAAAATAAGAATTGTGCCACATGCTAGAATTGTAAGTCATCAACCTCAAAAGGATTATGTTAGAAAGAATAAATAAAAATCAAAAGAATGAAGACTAAAGTTGTTGATCTAAATAAATAATTAGAAGAGTTGAAGACATATGAAAAAACCAAAAAGTGCACAGAAGCCTTAGATGAGATAGAAGAAATAGTCATCAGTATAAAGACTCAACTTCAAGAAGATAAGGAAATAGAAGAAGACTTGAAGATCCAGTTAACTAAAAATGAAGAAACATGTCACATGTTGGAATTGGAAGTTATAAACCTCAAAAAGAAGAATGAAAATACAAAATCAACTGTCCAATTACATAATAGCTCAGCCATCTTGGATAAGATCGAGAATAGTCAAAGACCAACTGATGAAAAAACTGGTCTTGGGTACAATAAGAAAGAATGTGGAAAGTGGAACACCAATCACAAACATGATAAATGATTATCGTCCTCCAAAGGAAAAAGTGAAATCACAAAACAAATACAAACCATGAACTTTGTTAAAGGAGGAAGCTATAAAAGTAAAAAACAAGAAACATATCAAAATCCAAACTTCTCATGTCACAACAGACTTGAGTATGGAAACACCTTCAATGTTTATTTCTTTTCTTGTAAAATCTTTGGTCACAAAGCATTGGAATACAAGATTCATGAAAAGAAAAATTCAGGAAGGTCCAATAACTTAATGAGAGGTTGGAGATGACATTATCTTGGGCACACAACAAAATTTTTTCATACCATGAGATGCTACTGTTACACATAAAAAATACTCACTTTGATAGTGTCGCAAGTGTCGTCATTACAAAGTTCGCAAGTGTCGCATTTTTCTCACAAGGTCGCAAGTGTCGCATGTTGCTCACACGTATCACAAGAAAGCATATTACCATGATGCCTATGTCGTGCCTATAACGACATGAGAAGGACACTTGAAACACCTCAAACATTTTATTTGGAAGAGGAGAAATGAGTTAGCAAGCTTGAAAACCTTTTGCCATCTGAAAGCACCTCAAAAACTGAGTTTTGGGAGGGGAGCGCTCCCCCTTACA
>JZKD02S1463803.1:518550-534138 GCA_000966675.3 Picea glauca
CACTTTCGTACACCCTCTGAGTAAACAACAACCACTAAAATCAACGCTTAACTAAAATTTATCAGACTTTTTACATCTTTGTTAGCAAACCTACATTAGTTTAAGGTGTAGGGATATGGAATAGGTTGAAAGGATAACTTTCCAAAGATATCAAACAAACTTAGTATCTTGTGGTAAGGAGTGTTAAAATCCATTTGCAACATCTTGTCCTGGGAAGCCCTTCTCACACAAGGGTCAAGCATGAGGTCGCATTGATATTGGCAGAGTTACTCACCCTGCTTTGTTGATATCAGTGTAGAGATTGCACGTATTACGGGGATCACTCAGAGGTATACCCACAATGATGTGTGGAAGCCTTTTGAGTTGATTTCGGGCTAGATACCCTACCCTTGCGTGTGGATTGGACTGCTGACTATCCGCCCAGGATTTATTGTTGTTGGCGGTAACCTTAGTGGCCTATATTTATAGGTTCTTACACAAGGTGACTATGAAGGGGAAATTCTTCACGGTACCTGGAACAAACGTTGGTCAAACTCACTCAGGCTCCTTGGAGGGTAAATCCACAATTATTGCATGGAAGCTTGGACCAAGACATAATTCCATTAAGCAGGTTGCCAATGTAACTGATCCACCCGCTCTATCCCCGCCCCTTCCTATTTTGATCTCAAAATGTTGGATTTCATCACCAACTAGTGGTTTCATCGTAGGAAGGTTTGTTTGATTGATTGCTTCTTAGATTCGTAGCGTGTGTTGTTTTTTTTACTCAATGGACCTTAGGTCGAGTGAGTGATAATGGCATCGAATCCTGAGAGTACCAATGGAGGAACCCCTTCTCCTGGGGAACCTCATACATTTCCTTTGTTTGGAAACTTTGGTCCTCCATATGTTGCCACACTGAGTCTTCCAGGGCTCACTATTGGATTACCAGTTTGGTTTTTCCCCACTCCGGTGATCCCAAATCCTCCCAATGTTTCAGTTACACCTAATACTTTGGATGTCAATACAACACCCACACATCAACCTCATGTCGAATTTTCACCTTCTTCGCCCATTAAGTATCCTTCCATTTCTTCTTCTTCGCCCATTAAGTCTCCTTCCATTTCTTCTTCTTCGCCTAGTGAAATCTCTAAAGCAAGTAGCCAGGTTGATAAGAAGAAGAAGAAATGGAAAGAGAAGAAGAAGAAGAGCCCAAAAAAGACCAAGACCCCAACAACATCAGATGTTGTCTCTAAGAAACCAGTTACTGTCAATAGTATTGGGAGTGTTGATGAGGTCAACAAGATTAAAATGAAGAATCCAAAACCCAAATTCCCTTGCAGCCTTTGTAAGGGTGACCACTTTCTGAGGGATTGCCTCGATCTTACCCAGGTCTTAGAAATGTGGTCCTCCACATCATCAGCCTTTGTCGGTCATGTCGATGATACCCCGTCAACTAGTGATGTTCAGGTTGGTAAGAAGAAGAAAAATGTCAAGTTCCCTTGCATGTTATGTAAAGGTAATCATTACTCTCACCTTTGTCCTCACATGGACGAGGCTTCTTCTCTTTTGGAAAAACTTCAACTTCCAAAAGGTTATCGTAAGATTTCCTCTGACCCATCATTGGTTGATGGACTGGTCAATCCGGTTCCATCCCCGCTCAGTCTGGTTGATCAGGTGGTCAATCTAGTTTCCTCCTAGATTGAACCACAAACCCAAGTAGCTGATCCTGTTCCATTATCGATCAAACCCACTCTTCAAAGAGTGACACCAAAGTGGTCGATCTGTTTTCATCCTCAGTCGATCCCACTCTCCCTTTAGGGAGTGACACCAAAGAGGTCGATCTGTTTCCACCCGTCGACCTCATTCCTTCATTAAGGAATGTCAAAGTGACTGATCCAGTCCCTTCCTCGGTCAGTCCCACTCTTCCTATGAAGAGTGCCAAAGTGGTCGATCCAGTTTTTCCATCAGTCGATCCCATTCCTCCATTGAGGAATGTCAAAGTGACTGATCCAGTCCCTTCCTCGGTTAGTCCCCCTCTTCCTCTGAAGAGTGCCAAAGTGGTCTATCCAAGTCCACCATTGGTTTATTTGATCCAACCATCGGTCGATCCTACTCTCCTTCTAGAGAGTAAAACCGATACTTCCCATGTTTTTCTCATTAATACAGACTCTACCATGTCGGGGGGCATTCCTCCTTCTCTTGAGGAACCCCCTCCAAGTACTGAAGCCATCCTTTTTGATTGGGGTGTGCTAACTAGACCTCATCTTCCCTCCCACATTCCTTTCCAGATTACAGTACAGGTTCATGGTCGGGACATTCCTCAAACACTGATAGATGAAGGTGCATCCGTTAGTATTTTGTCTTCTGTTGCTTGGTACGCTTTGGGTTGTCCTCGGCTTGCACTGGTTACACAGAATCTGATAGCTTTTAACAGAGGAACTAGTCAACCTTTAGGGATTCTTCCTCAGTTTCCTATAACTTTGGGAGGGAAAACTATCTTTATCAATGTCATGGTAGTCCAAGACCCCTTGGATTTCACTTTACTCCTTGGGAGGGATTATGTCTATGCTATGAAAGCTCTTGTATCCACCCTTTTCTGTGTGATATCTTTTCCTCATGATGGAAGAGTTGTGACTATTGATAAACTTTCATTCATCGGCCCCGACTGGGTTACCTCCCTAAGTGGTTCTTATATGTTGAAAGTATCACCCTCACCGCATGTCAATTATGTGGCATTATCTCCCATGAACTCAACTTCCTATGATTTGGATCCGGTAGTTGACATGGTGATATCTTCGGTAGGGTTATTGGAGCTCGATCTCCTTACCCCTATCACAAGCATCGACATGTGTTCCTTCCAGAGTGATTGTCTTCCATCCGGTGAAGATCTCTTGGAAGCCATGACCAATTTTTGTCCCTTGACATGGTATCCTTCCAGAGCGTTATCCTCTTGGAAGCCATGATCAAAGAAGAAAACCATGAGCATAGTTTCACTTCTCTGTGGCAAGCTCATTAAAAAATAAAACAGAGGCCATGAGCATAGTTTCTCTTCTCTATTGCAATCTCATTAAAAAATGAAACAGAGGCCTTGAGCATAGTTTTCCTCTCTGTAGCAAGCTCATTAAAAAATGAAACAACAATCTGGGGATCGAACTCGGAACCTTGAGCATAGTTCTTTTCCTGTGTCAAGCTCATTAAAAAATGAAATAATCACCTCTCCCTTCAAGTTGAGTCTTTCGCCAGATCTCGTAGATGTCAAGTCGATTCTTTCATTAGGTCTTATTTTTGAACCTTCATTTCATCCACCTGTATACTTTTTCTCCATCTAGCACAAAAATTGGTGACAACCTCAAATTCGGTGAATGAATTGAAGCTTGGGGGGCATGTCTCCAGCCTTTGATGATCATTCTAGAGCTAAGCCACCATATTTCAAGATGGGGGCATACTGAGCTTAGTCTTTGTAATTTCTCGTGCTCGTAAATACATGAGAATGCAACCGGGTAAACTTTTATCTCTTTTTCGGAGTCGTACAGATACACAAACATACGAAAAAGGAACCCCCCTGGAGTCATCTTTAAACCCTTTTCAGACTCTCTAAATATGAAAATATTGTCAAGTGACCTTGCTTCCTTTCACACTCGTTAAAAGGTTATAAAGGGCATCTTTAGAGCGATAGTTTATCTCTTTTTCGGTCTCGTTAGACTACTATACGAAAAAGGAACTGAGAGAGTTCCCTTTTAAGTGTTTTTCCAAACTCTGTAATCCCAAAAAACCTTCAAGTTTTCTGTCTTTGGACTCGTTAAAGCACACATTGACAGGCCCATATGGGACCGATCCCTTACTTCTTCCAGTTCGTTAAACAAAGGAAGAGGAACTTACCGAAGGTGAGTTATATCGAGCATGTGTTATCCTCCTCGAGCTCATTAAATCAAAAAGAGGTACTCATATATCTAGATGGGGGAAAAAATTCAAAGGAGCAAGCCAAGCAGTCTCTTGAGAACATTATCTAGCAATTCTTAGAGTCTCCCTTGAACACGGCACTTTGTCATTTGTACGCATCATAATCCGTTGAACCTCTGCACTGAGCCAATCCTTTGAGTTCCTTTCACTCCTTTGGGTCGCTCGACGCAAGTCACAGTATCCACTGCATAGTTTTGGTCCATGTCATGTTTTGTTGTTGTGCCTCAGTGTTCAAGGGAAGTATCTGCCTCGAGAGTCAACCATCCCAAATATCTTACCTCAAAACCTGTGTCAGTCCATGTCCATTTGATCTACCAATTACATCTCTATGTCAGTTTCATGTCATTGATGGGGCATACATCAAGGCCCTCCCTCGATGAGTCTATTCCCATCGACTTCAACACATCATCAAGGAATTAGGCTTAGAAACCAGTTAGTACTTTGGGACCTGCATGCCTCAATGGCAGGCCTCCTCACATTCGACAGTAGGTTTACATCATTGACCTCTGATCGGATGATTCCACAGGTGTTCGACCTTAGCTCATCTATTCACATTCGCTAGAATGTACTAAGGTACCTTGGGAATCATTAAAATTAATGGTGATCTCCCTCGCACTTGTTAACGGTTTACATCATTGACCGATAATCAAGTGGTTTCTGCCATGTTCGACATTAGGACCTCTATTCACATGGTTAGAATCATACCACATTGGGATTGGTAAAAAGACCTTGGGTTGAGTGATCACTTTGATATATACTTTGCCCAGGTTGCAAAGGAGTTTCTATTGGACAAATAACACATACATTGTTACATAGATCCACTTTGTATTTGTCGTGGCTATGTCTTGTCATCTCGTAGATCCACTGTGTATTCTCCGTGGCTATGATCAGTCCGAGTCATCAGAGTATAGATCCACACTGTATATTCGGTGGCTATACCTTCTTGTCAATACAATTATGGATCCATAGTGTATTTTATGGCGGCCATATCTCGCAAGTCTTGATCACCCAAGTATAGGTGTGCCTGCCTTGGGTTTTGAAATATGTCATGATATTTGTTGGATGTTTGTGTGCAGCTTCCATCAGGTTCTTCGAGTCTATACCCTTGCCTGAAAGTCTACAAAGTATTTCAGTTATCAGTTCGCATATTCTAACTTCATACTTTGGGGGGCAATCTATTACACATAAAAAATACTCACTTTGATAGTGTCGCAAGTGTCGTCATTACAAAGGTCACAAGTGTCACATTTTTCTCACAAGTTTGCAAGTGTCACATGTTTCTCACAAGTGTTGCAAGAAAGCATACTGCCATGATGCCTATGTCGTGCATATAACGACATGAGAAGGACACTTGAAACACCTCAAACATTTGATTTGGAAGAGGGGAAATGAGTCAGCAGGCTTGCAAACCTTTTGCCATCTAAAAGCACCTCAAAAACTAAGTTTTGGGAGGGGACCACTCCCCATTACACTATCTGGGAGTGCCGACGCTCCCCCTTACACTGTCTGGGAGCGTTATAAAGCTACCCTGGCCCTTTTGAGGGAGTGCTATAGATTTTGAGAGCGTTGGCGCCCCTCTAAAGCCTACTAGGGAGCGCTACAACGCTCTGATGGCCCTTTTGAGGGAGCACTACCTATTCTGGGTAGTTTTTAAGCTATTGAGATGAATGGTGGAATCATATTTTCATTCTTGGAAGGCAGTTGGATTCGAATCCCTATTCCAACCATGATCCTAGGGCAGATCCTCAACTGAAGGAGGAAAGTCCTCACCTTCCCCAAGGATATTTCAAGTGGTTGAGCCTCTCTAAGGCTATATAAGCAAGATTTCTAATGGTGAAAGAGGACCGGAAAGGAGAATCACACCAAACTTATGATCTCATAAGTGGTGCTGGAACAGAGTTGATTAGAGGAAGAATTGCTAGCATGAAACCTATGATCTCATAGGAAACACACAGTTAGCCAAAGGAGAGTGATCAGTGAAGTTGTTGTCATCTAGATTGTGGATATTTCGAGCAAGGGTTAGATGAAGGGGACTTGACGAAGCTGTCGCATTCGCATCTACGATTGCAAGTATTGTTGTCGTTATTCTCATTAATATGACACGCTTGGCTTGCTTCTTTCTAGTTTGTGTCTGACATTACACAAAATTATCGTTGATAGATAGATCTATTTTCAATCTAATATCAATAGAGTAGGAAGTGGTCGCACTTCGTTTATCTACAGGACTCAGCGAGGAGCGATATTTCGGAACTCGATTCAGAGCGTGCAAGGACAAACGTCGATTAAGAGGTATTTATGTCATCCTTCCTTCTCATGCATTAGTTTGTGTAGATATGAAAGGAAGTCAGTTTCCACGTTAAGCATTTTCTGTCTTAGAGTAGGGTCTAGCTCTTTGAGGCAATCTACCTATCCACAGGGAGATTTTCCTACAACAGCTACAACTGTTATAAGTTTGGGCACAAATCCCAAGACTAGAGCAAATCAAGAAGACAACCCATGAAAAATAATCCATAGAAGTCAAGAAGGAAATCTAATGAATTTTGGAATAAAATAAGAGAGGACAGATCTCAAAGGAAAAATGTAGAACATAAAATTTCATCAAACAAAGTGCCTTGTGGAAAGATATGGAGAAGAAAATATGAAGCATAAAGAAAGAAAGATGATGAAGATCTTGCACCTAAAATGAATAAATTGATAACAAGAAACTGATGGATGAAACTCCTAATAAGGAATGTGAAATTTAGAGCTTTGCATATGAAGAGGAACAAGCTCAAGGAAGAATAATTTCTAAACAAGAATATGAAGAAGATTATGGTGCACAAAACAATAGTGATGATCATGAACTCTCAAAAGAAAATTAGTATGTAGAAAAGTGTTATGAATAAAAACAAAGTCCACAATAAATGGGACAAAGATAGGGGGAGCATCACCTCTTGAGAGCATCATCTTAGGGGGAGAAGAGAAATATTCCCTTTGTGATTGTTGTCAAAGGGGGAGAGATAAAGAGTAAAACAAAGTCATCTCAAAGGACTCAAATGACTCAAAATACATAATACATTTCACAAGGGAAGTAAGATTGTTTTACTAAGGTTGTCATCAATAAAAAATAGGAATATTGTTGGCAATTTTGTTGTCATTGATGTCAACCTTGATAAATAGGTGAAGTATCATTGATTGATTGGTTTCAGAAGAATTGTCAATATTGGACATATTCTTATGAAGGTGACTTGAATGTCAAGCATTGCCAATATTGGACATAATCTTATGAAAGTTGGAAAGAATGTTATGGAGGTGACTTGAATGTCAATGATCCAGGTGGATATCAGTGGCTGCCCACCTTTTTCGACTAGCTCAAAACAATTTTCTAGAAATTTTGGCAATTTACTATTTTTAGTAGGTTTTACCTTCCAAGGCCATTTAAAGGGCCTAAATGAAGGTTTTTAGATATTGATGTTGTCAATGATATACAAAGTAATTATTGAGCCCCAAAAATGAATCTCCTCGACAATACCTTTCCAACGAGCTATCATACGCCTAAAACAGAGATCGTATGAAAACGTTACGACCTCGGGAAGTTGATGTACTAACTTACCCAAACAGGGCCCACATGACTTTTGGCGCTCCATCTCTTAGGGTTAGGTTTTTGGATGTCTACGGTTTTTGGAATTCATGTTTATTGTAAAAAGGCCTTTAGAGACTCATTGTAATCATCTTCTTTCGAATGCGAGTAGCCGTCACATCTCTTCTCAGAGAGAAGCTACCACCATTCTATCGAGTCTTTCACTCTATATTTTACAGTCTCTGTACATTTATTTCATTAATAGAAATTGTGTATTACTGTATATATGTGTTTATGGTTTCATCTATGATATATTTTTGGTATATTATTGAATATCTTCAATATCTCTGTGCATTTATTTATTATATCTCCGATCTCATTTCATGCCGAAAATAATCCGGATCAGTCAAGCATTGTTAATATTGGACATAATGTTATGAAGGTGATTTGAATGTCAAGCGTTGTCATTATTGGACATAATGTTATGAAGGTGAATTGAATATTAGTAGAAATATAATATTGACTAATATATTGTATGATCTTGATACACTCATCCTCTATTGTATAAGGTTGAGATTGTCTCATTAACATCCATGCACAAAATAAGAAACTGTGAAGAAACTGTCCAGATAAAAAGGGTAAATGGATAATCCAATATGGATCCATAAAAATTACAAATAAAGAAGTTAATAAGACATGGTTCATTAAAAGTGATTCAGAAAATCTCAATTGAAGAAGAGTCCAGAGATGAGACAGAATCTCAATGGTGGATGTTTGGTGAGGAAGCATTGACACCATTGAGTCATTATTCGATTTGATTCAAACAATAGTAAGGTCAACTATCTAGAAATCGATCGATTGCAAGACGAGTCGAAGACAAGTCAACTGACTGCAATCCTACAAATTGACGAAAATTGGAGACAACAAGTCGATCGATTTCAAGACGATTCAAAGGCAAGTTGACCAACTAAAGTTCGAATTAGAAGGAAAAATGAATCGGGAAATACAAGTTGGCCAAAGCAGGTTGAGACAACCAAATTCAAATTTCTCAAGTTGATTTTCTTCCTAGTCAGGTCGGTCCAAGAAAGAATTAACCTAAAGGTCGAAATCGAAGTAAAGTTAAATAAAATTCAGGTCTAGGCTGAAGCAATATGGGTCTTGTATAAGAGAGTTGGATCTCTCATATTCAGTTGAAGTTGAAGATATTAAAAGATTGATTTTATTTTCATTCATTCAAGTTAAATAAATAAAATAATGATATTTTATCTACTTCATACAATTTGTGTTATACATGTTTATGAATAATTAATTGAACTTCATATATCTTATTCAATTAATTTAGTTAATCTATGAAAGTGTGAAAAGTAGCCAAAAGTTCGAGGCACTGATTCATCCCCCCCTCTCAGTGTCAGTGTCTGTTTCAACAAGATATATCCTGGGAAACCCAATATAGGAAAAACCTTAGCTAGAAGGTTAGAGTCGTGCTTTGCTCTCTTTTTTTTAGTTATGAAAATTCAAATACAAAGGGGGCATTCACTATGGAGTTTCTTATGACATATAGATTGAATGGCTACTAGAAAATATTCTTCCTCCTCTATTATGCTCTAAAATCCCACTCTTGTTAGGATATTTAGACACTTAAGAGTTAGTTAAGATCTAATTGGTCTAATGTGTCATTAGGTAAAAGTGTGTTTCTTAGTGTGTTTCTTTAGTATGCATTAGTATGCATGTGTAGTTAGGAAATCCGATGGTCACGATATGTTCTCGACATAGAGTGATCTGACGGTTCATACTCTCCTCAATCTTAATGGCCATTGATATGTGCCTTAACACCCGATTGGTTCATGATCTCTATTTAAAGAGAATGGAGGGTCATTTGCCGATGATCGGTTGTGAAAAACTCTCTTGTAAAATATCTATGTAATTTTTTTCTTTGCATTAATAAACTGCTCCAAGTGATCATGTTAGTTGGGGTCGTGGATGTTTCCCCATAGGGTTTTACCACATGAAAAAAATGGTGTGTTGATCTTTGATCTAGTTATGTGAGTGGTTACTAAATGTGTTCGTCCTCCATTGGAAAACCTGTGTTGTTGAACATGGTATCATAGCCTATTTGAAAACCCGCTCCTGTTGTAGATCGAGATCATGAAGCTAAGTTTCCTCATCTCCATTTTCTGTCATTTATGTACATTTATGGGCTGAGAGGATTGTTTCATTGCGTATGGAGCACTCATTTCAGTCATGAACACTTTTTTGTTTCACTCGAAAAGGTTTATGTTTTCCCAAGATACAACCATTACAGTCAGATCTGGAGATATAAAGCCTAAATACACATTGTTTTGATTTCTGTAAAGTTTTATTTTGGTTTTATTTCGGTTTGATATTATTTGTTTTCAGGTTGCTACTCTTTTAGATTTGTGTATTCTCTTTGCCCCGCACCCTGTGCGATCTTGGAAAATCAGAAACAGATAGGAAAAGGTGCATCTTCCGGGTAAGCTAACCGAGATCTAACCCTTGTTGTCATCGAGAAGAATAATTTTTTTCTTATGTGAAAAGAGTTTTTTTTAGCATGCTCTCCAAGGCTGTCTTCAACAACAACAACAATCTTCCTTCTGAACATTACAATATTTTTTTCTAGACCATTTGGTTAAAATTTTCCTTATTAAGTAAGAGGTCTTGAGTTCAAGTCTCTCTTTTGTTACTCTTTTTTGAAAAAGTTCGTGCTAAAATTGTAAAGTGTATTTCACTTCAAGTATAAAAGTGAATCACTATAAGTAGCTTTAATATTTTATTTTAGAGCTATTTATTTTTCATGCAACTTTTATGTTATAAAGTAACTTCATTGTAAAAGTGATCCCCACTTCTCTTTATAAAAGTGGGTCACTTCATAAAGAAGCTTACACTATCACGTGGTCATTTGGTTAATGTTTATGCCTTTTGTAAAAAAGGCATAACTCTCACATCTGAAGTCCATTTTCAATGCCGTTGTTTTTTAAAACCGCATAACTTTTCGAGCTCCTTCCATCCAGATCATCAGTTTTAGTTTTTAAATCCATATTATCTGCATATTTAATATGACTTATACAAGTAATCTCTTCCTTACCAACACCAACTACTTCCAATGGAAATCTCATATGGAAGATTTATTAAGAAGTAAAGACTTGTACCAGATTTCCTTGGGAAAGGAAAAAACACCCACTAATGATGATAAGAAAGTAAAATGGGATAATAGAAGTGACAAAGCATGTGCACTAATTGGAATTTCCATCTCTTCTGATTGAAGGTACCACCTTCAAGAAATTGATGACCTCGAAGAAGCTTGGGATAAGATTGAATCTGTGTTTGGTAAACTCAATATTATTTGAGCACAACAGTTAGAAAATCAGGTACTAACCTTGAGTCCAAGTGATTTTTCTTGCCTTGGAGACTATCTATCTAAGTTTAAAACACTCAGAATTTTATGTGAAGAATGTAAGATAAAAATGGATGAAGAGTGTTGCATATATAATATTCTTTCTAAGCTAGATAGTGCGTATTCTATGTTTGTATCTACCTTTTATGCCATGAGAGAGGATCTAGGGAAATCTTATGAAAACCCCACTCTTGAGTCCTTTTGTGCTTCTTTGATTAGAGAGGAAGATAATCTTGTACAACGTGGAGTGATCAACACTACATGTACCTCCAACAAAGCCCTAGTTTCCCAGCATAAAGATAAACCCATGTATCCCAAGAATAAACATCCTCGCTACAACAACAAGAAACATAAGGGTCCTAAATGCACTCAAACAACTTCCACTCCTAATGGTGACAAAGGAGAAAAATATAAAAGTAAGAATACTAACAGACATTGCAACTTTTGTGATAAAGATGGTCATGATGAGTCCAAATGTTTCAAGAAGATGGCAACTTTAGAAGAAGTGATGAAGAAGAACAACATCAGTATTGATTATACTTCTTCTTTTTCTTCTCATGGACATGCACTTTATGCTTTTGGTTTCTCCTTCAATACAAATGCTACTTCTACTTCTACTTCTGATGAGTGGCTTATTGATTCTGGAGCATATTATCATATGGATAAGGATAGAGCCATATTTTCCACTCTAAATGAATGTAACACCAAGAAAATATTTGTTAGTGATGCTAGATATCTTAGTGTTGAAGGATCTAGAACAGATCAAGTAGAAAATGGTCATTTCAATGATGTATTATGTGTTCCAAGTATTTCTTGTAACCTTTTGTCAGTATATCAAATCACTCATTTAGGTGAAGGTAAAACCGTAGAGTTTTCACCTCACCAAGTTGTAATCAAGGATCTAAAATATCCTAAGAATGTTCTTGCAAATGGAATTGTTGATGATATTACCAGGTTGTACAAATTTGACAACTTTGGGTCATCATCTTTTTCATCAGTTTTTGTTGCTCATAGCACTGACTTGAGCAAAATTTGGCATGAGTGGTTTGGTCATCTAAAATATCACTCATTGCAACAACTATGTAATCAACATATGGTGACTAGTATTCCTCTTGTTTCATGCAGAGATGGTGTTTGTGCCAGTTGTGTTATCGACAAACATCATTGAGACAGTTTCGACAAACATGCCTCTTGGCATGCCTTGGATCCTTTGCAACTTGTTCACAGTGATTTCTGTGGTCCAATTTCTTCTCCTTCTTTTTCTCGGTGCAATTATTTCTTAACTTTCATTGATGAATTTTCCATACATACTTGGGTTTACTTCTTAAAACTTAAGAGCGAAGTTTTTGACAAGTTTTTGGCCTACAAGGCCCTTGTAGAAAAGTAATCTGCACATCAAATTCAAAGGTTAAGAAGAGATAATGGAGGCGAATACGTGAACAATAATTTTACAAGTTATTGAACTACATAGGGAATCCAAATGCAACACATTGTTCCATAAATACCACAACAAAATGGTTTTGCTGAGAGAAAGAACCGCACATTAAAAAAAATGGCTAATTGTATGATCCATTCTAAGGGATTAAGTCTAAAATATTGGGTGGAAGCCATCAACTATGCAAATTACATAGTAAATTGCACTGCCACAAAGTCTCTTAAAAATATAACACTGGAAGAAGCTTGGACTAAAATTATACCAGATGTAAGTCACTTTCGTTTATTTGGCAGTATAGCATGGGCTCACATTCTTGATGAGAAAAGGAAATCATTGCAGCCTAAAAGTGAGAAGTGTATATTTGTTGGTTATTTTGAATATGTCAAAGGTTACAAACTTCTTCAATCACATTGTAATGAAATTATTATTAGAAGAGATGTTAAATTTGATGAAAGTCTCTTGGCCTGCGAGCCTCATTCGGATTTTGTGCCTTCTTTGGCCTACGAGCCTAATTCGGCGGTTGTGCCTTCTTCGTCCTGCGGGCCATCTTCGACATTTGTTCCTTCTTCTGATCTGGTTTCTTCTTCATATGATGACAGTGAGGATGAAAATACACCTCCGCTTACTCACCCTCCTCCATATGAGTCCTTTGAACCTAAACCAACACCAATTCCACCACTTCCTAGATGAGTCCATTCAACATGAGAAGCACTTGGTGGTCTTGTTAGTGATACTTTAGATCAACATCGAACACATTCATAGTTCTAGCGAGCCTCTTCTCTTTTGGTTCAAGTTTCAGAGACTCATGATCCAGAGACATTTGCAGAAGCTTCAGGTCATCCAAATTGGGATACAACAATGAATGAAGAGCATTGTTCTTTAATGGAAAATGATACTTGGAATCTTGTACCTCTTCCAAAAGGAAGAAAACTTATCAAATGTAAATGGGTCTACAGAACTAAGTATGCATCAGATGGAAGTGTTGAAAGACATAAGGCTCAGTTAGTTTCCAAAGGATTTTCCCAAGTTGAAGGAATTGACTATAATGAAACCTTTTCCCCTGTAGCCAAAATGAATTCCATCTACCTTGTTCTTTCCCTTGCCACCTCACATAAATGGGAGGTCCATCAGATGGATGTTAAATCCGCCTTATTGCATGGCAATTTGAAAGAAGAAATCTACATGGAAAAACCTCATGGATATGTCCAGAATGACTCTAGCCTTGTTTGTCGCCTCACGAAATCTCTTTATGGTCTCAAGCAAGCTCCTCGAGCTTGGTATGCCAAAATGGATAGCTTTCTTATAGCCACTAGATTCTCTAGATGCCATTCTGATCCTAATGTCTATATCAATAAAGTAGGAAGACATCTCATAATCCTTGTCCTTTATGTTGATGAGCTTATCCTTCCTAGTAGTGACTCAAACTTTTAAACCATGTGAAAATCATCCTTAAGAAGAAATTTGAGATGACAGACTTAGGATTTTTGCACTATTTCCTTGGACTCCAAGTTTTGCAAACCAATGAAGGAATTTTTCTTTCCCATTCTAAGTATGCTTGTGAACTTCTTCGCGCTTTCACATGGATGATTGTAAACCAACCCCTTCTCTCTTACAGTACGGAGTCAATATTACTGTCACCTATACTTCTCCTAAATTTGATGCCACCCTATACCATTAGTTAGTTGGTAGCCTCTTATACTTGATTCATACTCGTCCTGATCTTTCCTTTCCTGTTGGTCTTATTGCCCAGTATATGCAAACACCCCATGAAAGCCATTGGAAAGCAACTAAAAGGATACTTCGCTATGTCTATGGTACATTTCAGTTCGAGATGCATTACAGTTCAAGGGGGAATCCTTTATTGGTTGGTTTCACTGATTTAGATTGGGTCGGAGACCCTAATGATCAGAAGTCTAATGCGGGTTATGTTTTCAGCCTTAGTTCAGGACATGTCACTTGGGCCTGTAAGAAACAACAAGCTATTTCACTTTCTTCAGTAGAAGCAGAGTACCGAGCAATGGTAAATGTAAGTTAGGAAGCCTTGTGGCTTCGACAAATCCTTTCTGAGTTTGGATTCTAGCAGCAGTATCTAACCATCCTTTGGTGTGACAATCAAAGTGCCATCAAGCTCGTCAAAGACTCAGTTCAACATTAGCGTAGCAAACACATCGAGCTCCACATGCACTTCATCAGAAATCTCATTCATGATCAAGTTATTGAAGTTCTCTTTTGTCTTACAGAAGATCATGTTGCAAACATTTTCACAAAGTCTCTTACAGAAGTGAAGTTTTCCAAACTTCGATCTATGTTAGGAGTTCAGGAAGTTTTCATTAAGGGGGGATAGGCTCTAATGCCTCCTTCCTTATCCTATTTTGTCACTATTGTAAATCCTTCAATCCTATCCCAAGTTGTTCTTAAGGGGGGATGTTAGGATATTTAGACACTTAGGAGTTAGTTAAGATCTACTTGGTCTAATGTGTTGTTAGGTAAAAGTGTGTTTCTTAGTGTGTTTAATTAGTATGCATTAGTATGCATTAGCAGTTAGGAAATCCAACGGTCAATATATGTTCCCGACATAGAGTGATCTGACAGTTCATACTCTCCTCGATCTTCATAACCATTGATCTGTGTCTTAACACCTGATCGGTCCATGATCTCTATTTAAAGAGCATGGAGGGTCATTTGTTGATGATTGATTGTGAGAAACTCTCTTGTAAAATCTCTCTGTAATCTTTTTCTTTGCATCAATAAACTGCTCCAAGTGGTCGCATTGGCTGGGGCCGTGGATGTTTCCCCGTAGGGTTTTACCACATGAAAACATCGGTGTGTTGATCTTTGATATGGTTATGTAAGTGGTTACTGAATGTGTTCATCCTATGTTGGAATACTTATGTTGTCGAACAAATCCTTGATGCTCTGCTCAACTATCGAACAAGTACAATGCTAAAGGATGGAACCCTTTCTCCTCCTAGTAGCCTGGTATTTAATATAGCCTAATAGTTGTATAGGGTTAGGTTTTTTGCATGCCTCGACCTTCAATGAGTGTTAGGTTTTGTACCTTCTAGAATCTTATTGAAATTATACATGTGATTACCCCCACATGTGTGAGTAATGGGGGTTGGCATGAAATCCATTCAATACTATGGTGATCAACAAGGCATGTTAACTTGTAGGAGGTATAACTTCCATATACAATGTCTTCCACACCATTGGAAAGGTCTTGGTGTGTAGAACAATGTCGAT
>JZKD02S1463803.1:539823-550608 GCA_000966675.3 Picea glauca
TTTAAATACCACCTTCAAACTCCATGTTAAGCATGTATCATAGGAATAAGAATTTGTCTACTTTGTGTGTGTGTGTGTGTGTGTGTGTGTTAATAATGATGATGAAAAACTTCCATTGACAACAAATTGGTCTATGAGGCATCGAAAAGTTAGGGAATTACTTGAAATTATTTATAATTTTATTTCTATGCTCTAAAAGCATTAAGAGAAGTGTTCCAACGTCATCATAGTTTTCTTGACTTAAAAGGTCATGAAGGTCGATAGTCTAACAAATCTTTTGAAATTGAGATCTAATCTAGGCATGTGTTGGGAAATCTAAGAGAAAGTTCATTTCATCTTCAACCCTCTTAGTGTCACAAAGGTGACACACTCTTTCCTCCCACGGTGTTTTGGGAATTGATCATTGTCGGATTCCACTATGGAGCTCATGAGAATTAGTTCTTATTTTAACAATGTTTATTTTCTTTTTTATACTTGTCAAAACATAGAGATAATTTTGATCATCTAGATTAAGGTTGATTACTTACTTATAATATCTTAATTTTCTTTTTCCCTCTAAATTTTTATTGTTCTCTTTAAATTTTGATGTAATAATATTTTTAATATTATCCTTATTATGCAATATGATCTCTTCCTTTATTCCCCAATGGTTTAGCGAAGCTTGGGCATCCTTGTGCCATCCCCTCTTGAATTGATGTGGTTTTGGCTAGAGTTTGAAGCAATTTTAGTAAACCTCTTTTCTTGCATGGTTTTTAACTTGTTCTTATAGATTATGTATCTTGTCATTGTCATGCTATCGATGGGAGAAAGACTTGTTTATGTGAGGAGGATAATATAGGGTGTATTTCCTTTAATTTTGAGATTATAGGTTATAAAATTCTTTTGGTTTTTCTCTATGTTTCTCCAAGACTTCCAAGAGATATGACATCCCCAAAATTTACATCCATATAAAAAAACAAGGGTAACTAGATTCTCAAAGATGAGTTTTTTTATGCCACACCCAAAGATATGTTGATTTACAATTGTTTTCAAACCCATAATAAGCTTTCCACCCTCCATTTATGTTTTTCTCAATGCTATAATTTTAGTTGATATTGTGATGATTATTGACGCTCATATATTTGTATGAATCGACTTCCTCCAAGTTTTTTTTTTCATATACAAAAGTATCATAGGTGGTATTATTGGATTTAATTATCATGACTTCTATTTTGTTAGTATTAACATTCATAAATGTTTTGGAGAAGGAAACCTTGAGGATTCTTAGATGTTTTTCAAGATCATGAGGACTCCTTTCCATAAGAAACATATCATTTGTGTAAATAATAAGAATGATGACTATACGAGAGAGAGGTGGGACGAAAAAACTTCCTTCTTCGAAACAATTTTTTGACTTGTTAATGTATATGACAAAAAGAGTAGGGGATAAGAGTCAACCTTGCTTCTCTAACACTTCACTTAATTTCTTCTAGTAAACTCTCAGTGTTCCTAAAATTGGCAATAATGTTCTCATATAACCTTATTGCAATAGTCCTCAACTTGAAAGACACTTTTATCTCTTACAACCTATCCCAAAGGTTTCTCTTGTGTACTATGTCAAAATATTTCTTAAATTCAACTAAACAACACATGAGCTTGGTTTTATTATTGCAGCACTCCTCCACAATGATCCTAATCCTAAGTGTAACAAGGTGGTTTACAGTTCAAAGATATGTCTTAAATCATGCATGGCCTTTAGCTCTTTTTCCATGTTATTCTATCCATAGGATAATATTCTTTTCCAAAATAATTCGATATAGCTTGGGTAAAATGACGTTAATCATAATGGTCTTATAATTAGAGGGAATATTTTTATCCCCACTTTTCAAAATAGGCACAATGAGGATTTGCATCCAAGGTTTAGAGAATCCTTGATTTAAATTGAAGAGCTTGTGTATGTGAGAGATGAGGATAGGTTCTCCAATTTAAAAAATTTGGTATCCTTCAATGTCCTTTGCTTTCCCATTTGCAATTCATTTAACCTTGAACTCTATGTCTTTCATAGAAAAAACTTTGTTCTCTGTAAGAACATTTGGAATGGTCTACATGGCTATGTCTTCCATAGAAAAAAATTCATTCTCTATAAGAACATTTGGAATGGTTTCCGTGGTGTTAGGGATTTGGTAAACACTCTTAAGGTAGGAAATCCACTCCTTCAAGGAAACCATATTATTTTCTTTAGTTTTATGAATTATAATTTGCCTACAAAACTTTGTATTATTTTCTTTAGTTTTATCAATTAGAATTTTCCTACAAAACTTCCTAGAATCAAGCTTAAATATAAATGTAAAAGATCATTTTTTTTTTCTTTTTTATTTATATAGTTCCTTGTGCCACAAACAAGGGGTCTCATACACCAATTTGGTATCTGACTTCGTGAACTTAAAATATAGATTATTATTATTATTATTATTATTAATTAAGGATTTGTATGTATTTATCCCAATTAGTTTTAAGGAATCATTAGAAACATCTCTAATGGTTTTTATGAAAATTTTACATTGGTTATTATACCAAGGGTTATTATACAAAAAAATTGTGTGCTCTATAAGAACATTTGGAATGGTGTCCATGGCTATGTCTTCCATAGAAAAAACTTCGCTCTCTATAAGGAAATTTGGAATGGTTTACATGGCATTAGGGAATTGCTAGACTCTTAAGGTAAGAAATCCACTCCTTCAAGGGAATCATATTATTTTTTTTAGTTTTACTAATTAGAATTTTCCTACAAAAATTCATATTATTTTTTTTGGTTTTATGAATTAGAATTTTCCTACAAAACTTCTTAGGATCAAGTTTAAAGATAAATATAAAAGACACTATTGTTTTTTTGCTTTCTATTTATATAGTTCCTTGTGCCACAAACAAGGAGTCCCATACACCAATTTGATGTCTGACTAGATAGTGATAGACTATTATTATTATTATTATTATTAACTAGGGATTTTATGCATTTATCCTATTTAGTTTTAAGGAATCATTAGAAACATCTCTAATAGTTTTTTTGAAAATTTTACATTGATTGTTATGCTAAGAATGAGTTGTTTTATTCTTCTTTTTGCATGACACACCCCTTTCTAGTATAAAAATATTTTATTTTAAAAAAATATCAAAATAATTTTTATCATATATTGAAATAAGTTTTAAATTTCAACCCTAATACAAAATAAAATACTGTTTTTTTTTAATATATATGTAATTTCCCTTAACTCAATGGCTTGGATGGAAGCAATGAAAAGCCAATGAAAACCTAAAGACAGTGATTTAGAAATATTTATATATTCTATACCTATCATGACATTGTGATGATAGAGCACCCTTGGCAATAATCAAATAATGTCAAGTAGATCAGTGACGTTATACTCGGATTTTAATGCGTGGGAGACGACGCCACTCTATATACACCATAATTGCAGAACCTGAAACCTCGTATTTTCATTGTTTCTGATATCATGATGAAGCCGGTGTACTCTAGGTTAAATGGCAAAAGGGATGCAAAGAACCTGTGGCAGCGACTGAGAGCTTTCTATGACAGAATTAGAGCCAGAGCACGAGATTACAATTTGTGTAGCATCACCCAGTGCGCAAACATGACTAGCTACGCTGGCATCGTGGCGGCGCCCGGGGTGGCCATGGCCGACCCCACGATGTTCATCTCAAATTCTCCTTCTCCTTCTCCCAGAGACCACGACAATCATTACAGAGAATTCATGAGAGCGGCGTCTCAGAGGGAGAGAACAACAGCAGCAGCAGCAGCAACGAAGCCGTCCGGTCATCGGCCCTTTGCCCGGAGTTTGAGCACTCCTGCTAATCGATCTCAGCGTTATCAGCTCGGTGTGGGGAGAATCGACGAAGAGTGCCCTTCCTATTTCTCTGCGTCTTTCAAGAAGACTCCCGACGAAGATATTTTTCCACGGAGCCGAAGCTGCAGCGATGCTCAGAACTTGAATCTCAGTGAAAGAAGAAATTGCTCAGAACTTGAATCTAAGTGAAAGAGGAAATTTTAACGCTATATAGATTGATAGTTAATTGTGGAAGTTCGTGTATATAGAGGTATGTTATAGATTGGGAGCTCAATGGAAGTAATACCATGCGTACATAAAAATCAATATATGTTGCATGAAGGTGAATCACCGAAAATGCGAAGAACTTATATTTGTCCAGATATGTAGAATTGGAAAGTCCTTTTTTAAAAATGGTTGGGAGCATAGTGGTTGGTAACTCCTAGACCTAATTTATGGTTAATGGTTGCTTATATTTTGCTAGATATGTAAAATTTGAAACTTCTATGAAAAAGGTTGGGATTTTTTTCCTATGTAAGATGGCCACACAATATACAAGGTGATTGGTAATTTTGTCTACTCATATGTGTTTTTTTTATTTAAGAAAAAAACAGATTAAATCTAAATAAAAAGTTGTAAATTTCTATCCTTTGATGAAAATAAGGATGAACAGAATGGTACATGTCTTGTTTCTGTCTGAACAAAAGGATATTAAGATTTTTTTTTCCAAGTATGGAATTTTTATCTATCTCTCATCATCGAAGAACAAAGTAGTTTTATGAATCTAACATCTTTAATTTAATAAAGAATTGATTTTCTCTTTACTGTTTGATGTCTTCATTTTTGAATTACAAGTAAGCAATATGGATCCTTCTTTAAAGGAATGGCATGTGATTAAAAAAATTGAATTACAAGTAAGCAATATGGATCCTTCGTGAAAGGAATGACATGTGATTAAAAAGAAAAAGATTTTTTTTTATATTTTAGATTTTTGAATTACAAGTAATATGGATCCTTCTTAAAAGGCTTGACATGTGATTTAAAAGAAAAAAGAAAAAGAGAGAATGATTAAAGATTAAATGTGATTTTCATTTTAAATTAAATAGAAATTACAATTTAATAAAATAAATAAAAATTATAATTTAATAAAGTATTTTTATAAATTGTTTTTTATTTTATTTTTTATATTTTTATTTTTAATTACAAATAAAAAAATATAAATCATTTTTAAAAGAGTAACCTATTATTAAAAAAAAAATAGAAAGAAAAAAGATCAGAGATTAAATGTGATTTTCATTTTAAACCAAATAGAATTGCAATTTTTAAGGAGAAATGAATAGAAAAACACTATGTTTTTGAGGAGAAATGGATAGAAAGACACTATTGAAAACATAGTGAATGATAACTTTTAGAGAATGATTTATTTATTTATAATATATAAATATATTTATAATTAATGATATAATTTATTAAATTAATGTTATATATATATATATAGTTTGATAATAAATATTTATTTGAATTGAATTATGATTTATATAAATAAATTGATGATGATGATGATTAACTTCCACTAAAATCTAATTGGTCTATGAGACCTTAAGAGAGTAAGTGATTACTTGTGATTTTTTGAAATTTTGTTTCTGTGCTAGAAAAGCATTAAGAGAAGCTTTCCAAGATCATCATACTTTTGTTGAGTTAAGAGGTTAGGAAGGTTGGTAGTGTGATCAATATTTTGAAAATGAAATTTAATATGGGTATAGGCTGGACAATCTAAGAGAAAGTGTGTTTTTCATATTCAACCTTCTTAGTGTCACAAAGGTGACACACTCTTTCATCCCAAGGCGTTTTAGGAATTGACCAATGCCCAGTTTCACTATGGAGCTAGTGACAATTTGTTCTTATCTTAGCAATGTTTATTTTTTTCTTTACACTTGGCAAAACAGATAGATAATTTTGATCTTCTAGATTAGAGTTGATTATATCTTTATAATACCTTAATTTTTTTTTTTCCTCTAACTCTTTATCACACCACAATTTTTCCTTAAATTTTGAAATGGCATATTTTTTAATAGTATCTTTATTCTGCAAAATGGTTTCTTCCATGATTCCCCAATAGTTTATCCAAGACTGGGCATATTTATGCCATCCTCGCTTGATTCGATAATGGTTATGACTTGATTTTGAATAAATTTTAGGTAGCCTCTTGTCTTCCATGTTGTTTAACTTGTTTTTATACATTAGGTATCTATTCATAGCCATTCTCTCAATGGGGAAGAGGCTTGTTTCTATGAGAAGGATGGGATAGGACGTATTTCCTTTAATTTTGATATTATAGGTTATAAAATTATTTTGTATTTGTTCTATCTTTCTCCATGATTCACTAGAGATACTACATCCCCAAACTTCACATCCATAAAGAATAATAGATGTAAAAAGAATCTCAAAGAGGATTTTCTTTTTATCCCAACTCTAAAAATCAATTAATTAAATCAATTTTTTATTTTTAAAAAATATTTATTTATTTTTTCCAAAAATTAACGTTCAAAAATTTTATTTTATATTTTATTAATATTATATGATACATCATTACAATAATAAATAATTAGTAAAAACCATTTAACATCTTAACTTAATTTAATAAAGATAAAATAAACACAAAATAAAAATAAAATAATAATTGTTATTTTAATATACATGGGAAACATACAATACAATAGGTTAAATTTATGTTATATTATTAGTAATCATGAATAATAAAGATTTTATTATTTTAACTAATAAATATAAATTTTATGTTATATTATTAGTAATAATAAATATAAATTTATGTTATATTATTAGTAATCATGAGTAATAAAGTTTTTATTATTTTCATGTATTAATTTGAACTTTTATAAGCTAATAAATATAAAATTGATAAAGTGGATTAAAAAAATGATAATAATAACAACAACAATCATCTCTTCCACATATAGATTTGACTGCTAAAGTATTTTACTCTTCTATTCTAGGTTTCAACTTGTAACGTTTTAAAGGGAAAAGACATATTATAATGATGATAATTATTAATTTACTAAGACTAAAATTAATCACCTTAAGACCAAAATAATATATGTCTTAAAAATAACAAAGTTAAATATACTAAATATATTGATAAACTAATATTTTTAAATATAAAAGTCAAATACATTGATGATCAAAATGTTTTTTAATAAAAATGATTTATTTTTGTTTTAACTAATAATAATAATAATAATAATTTAATTTTAAGGTCTACTAAGGTATACATACCTTACCTTACCTTATCCTACCTCCTCTAGATTTGAACTTGTATATATGTATTTCATTATTGATTTAAGTTTTTTTGTTTAATATAAATTTGTATTAATTTTTTTAATATTCATCAAATGTTTTTATAGTGTAATTAAATTAAATTTCTTTATTGTTGGGTAAGCATATTATATTCATCGATGGTTTACCTTGGTTATTGCTAGTTGAAGGTGGTGAAGTCTTCAAAGTTTTTCATATATAGTTACATGAGAAAGAAAAATAAACTTATAAATAATAATAATATTGAGGACCTTTATTATAATTTTATAAATCTTTGGATATTTAGATACTTAGGATTTTTTTTTTTAAAGATAGTAAGAATTTATGTTAATTGTAATAGAGAGGTTTACATGCGGTAGGAAAACCATACCTCCAAATCTAAAAAAATAGGCTCTTAATCAATGTGGTCCTTTGTAGAGTATCTATAAAGGATATATACAACGAAATATTATTTAGATATTCAATGCTATATCTATGAGGAGGTACCTTTTAGCTATTTCTATGATAAAAGGGGAAAATGATAAAAAACATGTACATGTAGTGATTCATTCAGAAGGAATATGGACCAGGATGATGGGTGAATGTCAAGGTTAATGCTCATCCAGGGGATTTAAGTTGACTTTGGTGAGAGAATAACATCTTGCAAAGACATGGATTTCATCTTCAGGTCAACAAGTGTTATCTAGGACTTTTAACTCTCAAGATATTCCCTCATTAACAAAATTATCTGCTACTTTATTAGTAGTTCTTCTTACTTGTTATGGAATAATGAATGGAATTCGAACAATAACATCTTTCAAGTGCTCCAAACAACCTTCCAACCTCCAAATCTTGGATATTTGTCTCAAAGACGAACCTTACTAGAGATTTTTTAACATGAGAACAATAATTTGAGAGTATCCTCAAGCCACAACTTTAGAGAAACCTTCGATTGTTGTTATAATATTTCCAAATTATAGAGCATATAACTCAGTTGTGTTATTGCTCTCAATTATTAGATAACCTACATAGATTCATATTATTTCTCCTTTATCATTCCTAGAAACCCCTCCAAATACTACAGGGATAGGATTTCCCTTTTAGGCCCCATCAAAATCATTTTTATGAAGCCTTTTGGAGGAGGTTACCATTTTTCATGGACATTGTAGATAGGACTCTCAAAAAGTTGGATTGGATTGGCTTTGCATGAGTTGATTTCTAGAGATTTCAATATATTAACATCCTTTTCATTGCTCTAACAATCCTCCTCATTCCAAGGTGTAATTAACAAGGTTTTCTATATGTTGCACTAGATTTTGTGCCAGACCTTCTCTACTTCCATTTTTTCATTCCAAAAGATTCTTTATTTCTCTCTTTCCAGATTTCCTAAGTAAGAAATCATGGCAAAAGTTGCCACACCTAATTTAGAATAAACGTTTTCTCTCCATTGCTTGATGGTTTCCCAGCTAATAGAAATCATTTTTAAAAGGAGTGACATGGGATTAAAAAGAAGAAGAAAAAGAAAAATATTAAAGATTGAATATGATTTTCATTTTAAACCAAATAGAAATTGCAATTTTTTTTTGGATAAATGGATAGAAACACTATTGAAAACAAAGTGAATGATAACTTTTAGAGTATGATTTTCCTATTTATAATATATTTTTGATTAACGATATAATTTTATGATATGATTTAGCTTTGCAAATGAGAAAGCTAAGGACATTAAAGGCTACCAAGCTGAAATTTTTAAGATCGAAGGGCCAATCCTTATCCCTCACATACACTAGCCCTTCAATTTAGCAGTTAAGCAGAGCTTCCCTAAACCCTGTACGCAAAGCCTCATTGTTCCTAGTTTTAAAAATGGTGATAGAAACATTCCCTCTAATTATAGGACCATTATGATTAACCTAATTTTAGCCAACCTTTATGGAATTATTTTGGAAAAGAAGAGTAACCTTTGGCTAGAAATTCACGGTAAAAGAGTTAAAGGCCAGGTCGGTTTTAGGAGATATAATTCAAATGTGGACCATCTTGTTACCTTTAGGATCATTGTAGAGGAGTTCCGCAATATGAAAACCAATTTTTTTTGTTGTTTTGTTGACTTTAGAAAATATTTTGACATGGTTCCTAGGAAAAAACTTTGGAATAGGTTGGAAGAGATAAAAGTACCTCTCGAGTTGAGGGTTGCTGCAATAAGAATGTACATGAACATTATTCCTAAGTTTAAGGGAAATGAGGATGTTTAAAAGATATTAAATACAATATTGGAGTCAAACAAGGTTGTCCCTTGTCCCCTACCCTTTTTTGCATATACATTGACAAGTTAGAATATTTCTTGGAAAAAGTAGGTTGTGTCGGCCCTACTCTCACTGGTATAGTCATAAATCTTATTCTTTATGCCAATGATATTGTTCTTATGGCAAGGAGTCCCCATGATATTGAAAACCAACTAAGAATCCACAAGGATTTTTTCTCAAATATGGGTATGACTATTAATATTGATAAGACTAAGGTCATCATTATTAAATCCAATAAGATCCCTTATGATACCTTCATATATGATAAAAACAAATTGGAGGAAGTGAATACATAAAACTATCTTGGAATTGATATTCACCACAAGCTCAATTGGAATTATAGCATTGAGAAAATGATTATTGGGGGATGGAAATCTTATTATGGGCTTGAAAACAATTGTAAATCAGTTGATCTTTGGAGTTTGGATAAGAAGAAAATACTCTTTCAGACTCTTGTTACACCTGTTATTCTTTATGGATGTGAAGTATGGGGTTATAGTATCTCTCGTGAATCGTGGAGAAAGATAAAGAAAATACAAAAGAATTTTATAACCTATAATATCAAAATTAAAGGAAATATGCCCTATCCCATCCTCCTCTTAGAAAGAAGCCTCCCTCCCATTGAGAGCATGGCTATGAATAGATACATAATGTATAAGAACAAGTTAAACAACATGGAAGACAAGAGGCTTCCTAAAATTTCTTCAAAATCAAGTCTTAACCACCATCAACTCAAGCGAGGATGGCATAAAGATGCCTAGTATTGGCTAAACTATTGGGGAATCATGGAAGACACCATTTTGCAGAATAAAGATATTATTAAAAAAAAACGTCGAATCAAAATTTAAGGAGAAAATATGGTGTGATAAAGAGTTAGAGGGAAAAAAAATTAAGGTATTATAAGGATGTAATCAACCATAATCTAGAGGATCAAAGTTATCTATTTGTTTTTCCAAGTGTAAAGAAAAAAATAATCATTTCTAAAATAAGAACAAATTGTGAAACTCGGCATTGGTCAGTTCCTAAAATGCCATGGGATTAAAGAGTGTGTCACATTTGCAACACTAAGAAGGTTGAAGATGAAAATCACTTTCTCTTATATTGTCCCACCTATACCCATTTTAGATCTCATTTTCAAAATATTTGTCACACTACCAACCTTCCTAACCTCTTAACTCAACAAATGTATGGTGATCTTGGAAAGCTTCTCTTAGTGATTTCCGAGAACATAAACAAAATTCTAAAGAATCGTAAGTAATCACTTAGCCTCTTAAGGTCCAATAGAACAATTCGGTCTTAGTGAACTTTAATGATGATGATGATGATCATCATCATATATATATATATATATA
>JZKD02S1463803.1:560673-579186 GCA_000966675.3 Picea glauca
GTAGTTGAAAAACCTCTTTTTGACCTTATCCCTCAAAACTAGCCTTTGAATTAGACTTGATAATTCAACAACTGTCCATTTGAAGTGGTTTCAAACCATTCAAACTCAAAAAATCTTGATCTGGGCAAAACATTTGGTTATTTTGGCCATGACAGGCTTTCACCATCTTATTTACCTAAAAATCCGCTCCTTAGCTGGTGAAAAGCAGAGCTTTCACCAACTAACTAACAAAGTTCAAGACGATTTAGCTGGTGAAAGTGCAGATTGTTTTAAAATCAAATTTCTCAGTCGTGGAGAGTCTGTTTTACATGCTTGAATAGTCGATCGACATCTAGAAGTCCTAAGATTTCCAATGGTGCTTTCAAATCTGCATTTGGAGCTCGAGAAGGTAATGAAAAGTTCCCTACAAGATTAGTCATCATTCTTCAAAAAATTGCCAGTGTGTTTTTTATCGCTAACACAATGCACCTCTTGGCACTCTCAGAAGGAAAAAACCTCAAGGTTGATATTTTGGGTCAAAGTCAAAGTTTGACTAGTTATCATTCAACAAAAATCATGAATGAAAATACATATCATCTACATTATTCATCTCTCACAGGAACTTTTCAATATGAAATGTGGATAATTGACAATGGATCTTCCAAGGATATGAAAGGAGACCAAGTCAAACTCTCTAATATGAATAAAAATAGGACATCCTATAAGTTAGAACTTGGAGATAAGAACACCTATCCAATGGAAGGAATTGGTCAAGCCTCCATCAAATTGAAAACAACTAACAATGTTCATTTGAGCAATGTCTTATATGTACCTAGTTTAGAAAAGAATCTTGTATCCATATCTTGCCTAGAAGACAAAGGAAACAAAACAGCCTTTGTAGATGGAAAAGTATTATATTGGTCTAGAGACTCCAACATAGAGAATGCTAGAGTTATTGGAACCCATGAAGGAAGATTATACAAACTATTATAACAAAATGATGAATCTCGTGTACATGATGAAGTCAATCCCAATGAACTTTGGCATAAACGGTTGTTACAAGGGAAAAACTCTTTATGGCTAAAAGTAAACCACAGCAGACATGTATGACTGTAGAAATCAACTCAATTCCAACATATGCTATATAAACTAATGTGTGATATAAGAAAGAGGCCTACCTCGATCCAACATTTGATGATGTTCCACCATTGAGCACTTTGACCCAAAGCTTTATACCTGCGAGAAGTTATCAACAAACATGCAAAGCAAGTATATAGTGATGATATAAAAGGGTTTATCACATCAGATAGCATAATCCATTAATAAACATTACAAACACGCCCATGGATAATAATCATATATTTTCAAGATACCAATAGGATGGGAAATGAGTATTTCTATTAATAATTTATCAACAGAAGTGTCAACATTATATACTTTTGTGTCGAAATGATTCGAAGCCAAGAAACCAAGTTCCTTCCAACTGGGTCCCCACCACTTCAATCCTCCACCAAAGACAAGCTCATGACAAAGAGGCAAAGAGGTCCTCTCAATAACAAGGGAAGAGCTTGGGGTTTGAACACTGTGTTCAGACTTGAGGGATAAAGGGATGCAGACTCAATATGAAGTAATTTCTCCAAAGTAACTTTGCTCTCAAAGTTGAATGCTTTCTCCTCTTTTCCATAGCTCGAAATTGTGCTCTTATAGCCTTTAGAATGCAACTGAAGGGCCGAGTCGTAACGTTTCCAGTATATGGAAGGCCAAGGATCATAGATCTTCTGTCGTGACATGGAAACCCGACCTCATTTTTTATTTTCTGGAACAAACCCTGATATACGCAAGATGTAGTGGAGCAACAAGCGTATACGCATCTTGTATAACAGTTAGGGAGCATATACGTGGAAAAATGTATATTTTTAGCTTTGGATTCATCAAAAAGGGATAAAAATTCTACATAGGGAAATGGAAGAAAGACCCTCTGTGAAAGATAGCAATGGTGAGGAAAATCTTGTTATAACAGATGCCCCCTAATGTGTGAGATCAGAGGAGTATTTGTGATGACCGAAATACATTATAAATAACCTAGAAGTGGAGTTGTAGAGAACTAGTTGGACGAACTCAATTGATCATTACATTCTGTACTGACTTTGCATACATGGCTGCCAAGAATACAATGTAGATCCATGTGAAAAATATACCAAACAAGTGTTCATGGCCATGAATAGGCAAAAACAAATGCGGTTATATGCAAAAAGTTGTCATAGTCACGAACAAGGCCCAGTGAAACCAGTCTCCAAAATCAATCTGAAGATATCTATATACCATGTAGTACAATCTGATCTCCCATGATCACTGAAGTCAAATAGGTATTGGTCCAGTGAAAGGGAAGCAGCAGCTTAGGAAAGCTGCAACCACATAGTGATGTCTTCAAGTCTTCTACACTATCCGCCAATGGTGCAAGTCTACATCATGTGAATAAATGAGTTGAGGTCTAACATGATGAGACATCGTTTGATTACCGGTCATTGAAGTATACCATTAACAAATGCGAGAGAACCTACCGATGATGAAAGTAGGTATCAAGGCACCATGTACATCTCTACAAATGTGAATAAAGGAGTTGGTGTCAAACACTTAAGAGATCCATTGATTAGGAGACATTGATGTATTCCCATTTGTCAATGGTGAGAGAGCCTACCACTAATGACTACAATCCTCAAGGTAGTCATAAAACTCTAGGTCCCATATCTAGAATAAATGAGATGAAGACGATGGAAGGAGACCTACTGAAAGGAGAGCATTGAGGCATCTCTCATCATTCATCACAAGGAACAAAGCAGGGGCTTCATGATTTGGTGGAGATTGGATGAAGAACATGTTCACGAACCAACAACCTTGTGCATCTTTCGTGTGTGACAAATGCAAGCGGTACACGAAAAGGACCCTCTGAATAGCATCCAATGATGAAAAACTACTGACAAAGGCGAGGAAACCACCAATAAGGCTAATGGAATCCAAGACATTGCATGAATCCCAAAGTGTGAATAGATATATTGTTGTCGAACACAAGGGAAACCACCAAGTCAACGACCAATGATGAAATGGCGATTGTTGGGTTCAAGGTGACCTGCCAATGATGAAAGTAGGACCAGGGTGCATGATAAGACCAAAGTATCATGTGATTCTGAGACAAATTGAGGGTATGGCCGACATGCAAAGTCAATATTTCTGAGGAGTGTCCGACACAGGTTGATAAACTTCCTTTGAACAAGAGCATGAGACATATGGTGAACTCCGACAACATGGACTCAATGATGTGATAATTGGATGTAGGAGGCATCAATAATGTTCTCTATAGGGACTAGAAGAGTAACCATTCCTTAGGAAAAACTCTGTAATGATATCAGCTTCCTAAGGCCATTCTAAACCCAAAATTATGATGACACAAGGACTCAATAACTTTGTTCTTTGTTCAAAGGCGACACAAATGCTTCCAATTACAATATAGTATTCCCTTCCCGCCCGTCATTTTTTGTTTTTTCATAACAAATGAATGCTATGATATAGAGGAGGGAACGAGTGTCACAAGTAAGTAAAACTAGTTCCAATAGTGGAACGTACCTATGCTCAATGCAAGGAAATGCATGTGGGAGATGGACACTTAGGGTGATGTTCCCTCCAAGGTATAGGGTGTCAAATTGTGAAGGATAAAAATAAGGCTCTTCTTGGTTGAGGATGCAAACTGCTTAGGCAACGTTTTATAATGCAAAGCGAAAACCGACTAAAGGCTCAATACAACAAGCAGGGGCATGAGATGCAATCACAACTTAACGCCAAAAAATTTCCTTTTTTATATCTTTTAGTCTACTTGGTGTGAAAAGGGGTAAACTTGTGCCAAATAGACGTCTTTTCAAATCCAATTTATGAGTGTGAAAAAGACAAGTTCACTCAGCAATCTTTTCTATTTTTGATAGCGAGTCGGAAAAGAGCTTAAATAAGACTCATGATCTTTCAAATCCAATTTTAACGAGTATGAAAGGGACAAATAACTTGGAGATCTTTTCATTTTTTGGACGAGTCAGAAAAGATATTAACTGAGACTCATTATTGGGAGTCTCCAGGAAATAAGGCCGTGTGTGCATGAATGAGAAATGAGGCTCATTGTATTGAATTATAATAGACTCCCAGTCCTAAGGAAAAAACTCGGCATGGGCACCAAATGACAAAGAGGTTCTAACTAGGGTACCCATGTTTGGTAAGTATCTACCATTTATTAATGATGATATTAATAGCAGATGGAGGTTTATGTGTCACAATAAATGGGTTTGTACCTAAGGCGTAAAAACGATAGTCGAAGGATAATGCAAAAAAAATAAAAATGCACGATGGAGTAGATAACTATCTTATATGCTAGGTTATGAATATACCTGCCTAAGGAGATGAACGACCAGCCATGACGTTGAACTCTACAAGAAAATTGAGTCAAAACTACAAAAACCAGCTTAAAATCATTCTTGAAATAGTCCATTAAACATAAAAATAGCATAAAACTATATCAAGTGGGTAAAAAATGGCTTGTAAATAGTAATAAAATCAAAATTTACTATATCATTTTCATTTTTACCCAAGTAGTGCAATTTGAACTAAAACACCTCCAGAATTCAAACGACGATCGCGAGAGCAATAGGCAATGAAATCACGCACCGTCTAGACCAAGTAACTCTTTATCCTATCCTCTTCAATTTCATTGGTTTACAATTTTAAGTTAGGTTCTATTTTGTTAGTTTTTAAGGGTGCAAATTGAGTTTTTCCGTATACATGGGTTTCTATGAATAGGTCGCGTATACGACTAGTTATACACCCCTGTGTGAACTACAGGGGGTGTATATAAGGCCCTACCCATGACTGTTTGTAAATAAACCGTGTATATGTGCGCAAAATGCAAAAAAAAATGTTTCTAACTCAAAAATGATTTGGTTTTTTGCAGGATGGTGTTGGAATGGAGAGAGCGAGAGCATGAGGAGGTAGATGTAGTAGTGGATCGTGATCTGGTGGATCAAGAGGCTTTAAAAATATGTGGTTTATACAAGTTTTGGACTCTCAAAGGAATGAGGGCCCAAGTGAGGTTGTTGGAACTGTTGGTGGGCTATTGGGATCCCGATAGAAAGATATTTATCCTTAATGGACAACCATTAAGGATCAAAGTAGAGGACATCTACTTCTTGACTAGACTTTCACACCAAGGAGAGGTTGTGGACCTCAAGTCTCACGGGGTAGGGAGTGGGCTGAAGGTCGAAGAATACATCGAGGCCCACTATGTTGCAGGGACTCCCATGGTGGGAAGTCAAATCCCTATTCAGGCTATAGGTAACCTCAGCCTGAAGATTATTGTTCTCATGCTTACCAAGATCATAGGATCGGCCTCATTGCATCAAGCATCGAGACCACTTATGTTTTACACATTGGAGTGTGCGAGACCCACCATCTACGACTAGTTTACCTCACTGCTGACCAACATGAAAGGTCGGTTGATAGAGTGAAAGTAGGGGGGGAAACGAAACTTCGGGTTTGCCTCTATCCTTTTCAACTTCTTTTTCGAGCGAGTCCCAGGTCTGGGACCTAGAGTGGAGATCATTCCTAGAGGACCACGTGATCTAGCTATGGTGCGATGGATTGAGGTCATGAAATGAAAAGGGGGAGGTAGGGTGGTGACACCTTACATTGATGATTTTTTCTTCTGGTGACGGAAATAAATCATAGCTCTGGACGACTATCCCTATGTGGGAATCGATTTTAGAGGAGATATTGATATGTCACTTCCACCAGGAGCTGCCTATGGTGCCATAGGTAAAAGTTTATATATATATATATATATATATATATTATTTTTGTATTAAAGAGGAAAATAATATTTTTGGATGGTGTTGTTAATTCAATACTTGTGTGATTGCAGATGTGGGTCCTCAATGACCAGAAGGATTCCTACAATATAGGTGAAGGCACCAGGGATATGAGGTAGTGGGAGGAGAAGTGGAGAGAGTCCTACAGAATGTGCAGGGTAACCTATCTCATCTAACAGAGAGGATTCATATGGTTCAGGTGGAGGATCTATTTGAAGCCATGCAGCGGCAGGTTGTAGGTGTACCTAGAGCATGGGTACGAATCTTCCACTGACTCACAAACGTCATGGTTTTCTATCATGATACAGATTCGGCACCATAGGCGTAGATGTCATGGGACATTTATATCGGCTGTATATGTATTTTGAGGGTTTTATCCCCAATTTTTTTATATAAACACCATATTTTTTGGAAATATATAAAGAGGGATATTCGGCTTTACTCATATCTTACAATGTGTACATTGATTTAATGGTCTTCCTTGATTTATTAATGTGACAAATGACAATCTAAAACATAATTTGCATAGGCATTAGATATATGATTAGAACTTCTAGGAATGTGAAAGTATGTAATAAAATCAAATTTTCGTTCTAAAAGACGTACCCGTAGGAATCGACGGATTAATTTCGAATCATGCACACGGTAATGGTTGTTGAACTGACATACGACTAACTAAGAATCTAGGCAAACCTCTATAGAGAAAATACCATGTGAGATAGCATCATGCAAAAGTTCTATGACGACTCTATACTCGGCCACATTGTTCATGGATGGCCCTAGGCAGACGCCACCTAAAGACACCAATAGACCCTCAGGTGAGTAAATCACCTAAGCGTAGGAAGCCAAGTTTCATGTATGACGACTAGCTTCGTCTGCGAATCCTAGGTAGACCGAAGACTCCATTGACATTTTCCAACCAAAAGGGAAAACTCGATAAGCAAGATGAAAAAAATAAAAAGATGTATATACACTAAATTTACATTAGTATACAAAGGGTTTTGTTAAAGCCCAGGGCTCAAGCATAATACCTTTTCAAGTAGAGCCCATTTATGGGCTCAACCAATTTATTCCCTTCATAATCTTCCAAATCATATGCTCCTTTTTCTAGAACACATTGAATGATATAAGGACCATGCCATATGGGTTTAAACTTGCCTGCCCCTAGAGGTGTTTTGGCTTGGTCATACAAAAGGACCAAGTCACCCTTTGTATACAACCAGGGATAGACAGACTTGTCGTACTGAACCTTGACACATTTTTTGTTTGCCTCGATATCCGTAAAGGTGTATCGACGTTTCTCTTCAAGACTCTCTAAGTGCACCATGCATCACTCTAAATCTAAATTTCCAGGTAGGATCTTAACTGCCAATTTGAGAGAATGGATTTCAAATTCAACGGGAAGTATCGACTCCACACCATGTGTTATCACTGAAATTTTGTCTGCACATGGTTACAAGAACTCAGCATCGTCAAACAGTAATGAAGTCATTCATGGCCTTGAATTAGTCTCATAGCATTCAAAAAGGGCAAAAAACTATACAAAGTAGTATAAAATTGAAGAGCGCTTTACATAAGTTGGGCGCGCGCGCACATGCGCGGAACATGAATGTTGCATGCGCGCATACACGCACGATGCACGGTTGTTAGCACAAAAAACCGTGCACCTGCTAAACGACGCATTTATTGAAATGTTCGGCCTCCCAACCACTTATGGATCAGCTCCCAAGCCAATTTGACCCTCAAATCTAAGCTGAATCCGAATGGTAGGCTGGTCAAAGACCTAATAATGCCCTAAAGAGCCTCTTTTCACACTACAAAGGAGTTACACAATAACCCAATGCAATGCTATAAAAAGCCATGAATGCACCTCATTTTCTCAAGGAATTTCATGNAATGTTATGCTGCCTATATTGTTTTAAGGACTCCATCCTTGACAAGATCACTTTGGCACCATTTCATTGAGCAATCCACCTCTCCATTGAGTGGATTTGCAAAGGATTTCTTTCATTACCATTTTTATTTTTCTTGTTGTAAGGAGAGAAAGTTTTTGAGGGTCCAAGAGCCTTCCTTTGGAGGAAGAAGGGACTCATAGTCCCCTTTCTTCATTGTGCTTTTATTTCATCAATAGATCGGCCTAAAAACATTGGTGATATTGGTCTTTTTGTGTTTTTTATCTCTATATCCATATGCTTATAATTTTAGTTTGTATTAGTTTAATTCTTGCTTATAGTTTTGTTTTTTTTTCGCTAACTCTTTCCTCTACAGCTGTCATGCTCAGCAAGACCCAACTGGGCATGTAAGAACCTCTTATTTGCTCACCAAGGTGACGAAAAGGGTGCAAACACCATGCACTAGCTGAAAAGGGGAAAAACCAGTGGCAGTCTTAACTGAGGTTTGGTATGGCCAAAGCATGGGATACAACATTATGTGCCAATTGGAATTACTCCGACTGACAGTTTTTTGAAAAATGGTCTTGAGAGACTTGTTGACGGCCTCTACTTGCCCATTTTCTTGGGGGTAATAAGGATATGAGTGACCATGTTTAAACCCTATCTTAGACGCTAGTTCTACCATCATTTCATTCTAAAAGTGACTGCCATGATCAGTGACAATCTCACTCAGGATACTGAACCGGGCGATAATTTGGTTGAACACGAAGAAAGTTGTAGTCTTCCCATTGGATTTTACAGTAGTCATGGCTTTGGCCCACTTATTAAAGTAGTCGACAACCACGATGGTTTTGTGATTCCCCCCAGTCAAAGTTGGGTTGCAATGGATGAAATCTACCCCCTACTTGGTGAAGTGACCGACAATAATGACTGGGTGAAGAGGGGCAAGGTGTGAGCGCATTTTTCAAGTGAACACCTGGTAGAGGTGACACTTCTTAATCTCTTCAATGCAATCTTTAAATATGGTGGGATAGAAGTAACCAACTCATAGGAGTTTTTGGGTTTTCACAAGCCTAGATAGGTGACCACCACAAGCCCCTTTGTGCTAGTCATTTAGGACTAACTCAGCTTCCTTGTGAGTTAAGAAATGACATAAGATACTATCTATTCCTCGGCGATATAAAGTGTCGTCGATGATGATATACTTTTTGGCTTGGTATCTAACTCGTCTTCGATCATCTCGCGAGAGATGTTGAGTGAACTTCAAGGTTTGAAGATATAAAACAATGTCTCCATACCAGGGGTCAGATGACGAGACAAGGAAAATGTGTGCGTTTGCAAATGAATCGACATGGATAACATCCTCATCTAATCGTGGGAAATCAGATATTAACTCTGCAAAAACTAGTGACTTCTTGGACTTCGCTGAAGCCAAGTCGAGATAAAATTCTTGTAAGATGAAAATCCATTTATTATATTTCCCACCTATGATACGCCTAGCGAGGACATATTGAAATGGATTAACATCAGTGACTATAGTAGTTTTGCAGAGAAATATATAGTGTCATAAATGTTGGACTGCATGAATGGCAACCAAATCTAGATTTTCAATGTGAGAGTAATTAAGCTCAGGACTAACTAAATTTCAAATGAGATAGTATATGATGTGCTTGTGGAGCTCATCATCTTCCTAAACTAGAACCATACCAATCGTCTCTTGGGACACAGAAATATATAACAAGTAATCTCTATTGTAATCAAGATATTTCAGTAGAGGTGTCGATACCAAGGATTTCTTTAAGGCATCGAAAGAATCTTGGGCTCTCTCATCCTAGATAAATGAGGTGTCTTTTTTCAGTAGGTGCATGAAACCTTTAGTGATATTGGCATAATTCACTATAAGTTGACGCAGAAAGTTAGCTTTCCCTTGTAAGCCTTGAAGTTGTCTAATTGTGCGCGGGGGAGGTAATTGAAGTATTGTCTCAACCTTAAGAGGATCTACCATGATCCCTGTCTCAGAAACTAAAAATCCTAAGAGATGGCCAGACCTAACACAAAAGATGCATTTGTGAGGGTTTAACCAGATTCTATAGTAACGACACCTTTCGAAAACTAGCCGAAGGTATGTGACATGATTCACTCTCTTGAAAGAGTGAGCAGCAAGATCATAGAGGTAAGCTTCGACTATATGCTTGAGATCATGAAAAGTGAAAGTCATGGTGTGTTGGAAGGTTGCTCCAACATTTTTCAGGCTGAAAGGCATTTTCTGGTATGAAAAGTTACCCCAAGGACATATAAATGTTGTCTTGTGTTGGTCCTTACGTTTGATCTGGATTTGGTTATATCCTAAAAATCCGTCCATAAAGGAAAATATTTCACTTCCCACACACTCATCAAGAATATGATCAATGAAAGGCATGGGGAAGTTATCCTTAGGACAATCTTTGTTTAGGTCATGAAAGTCCATACACACTTGGATGGTTCCTTTCTTTTTATTCATAGGAACAGGGTTGGATACCCATTCGGTCAAGGGAACCGGATAGATGAAGTTGGCATTAAGTATCTTCTCCACCTCTTCCTTAATAGCAGGGGCCTTCCTAGGATTAACAACTCTAAGACGTTGTCGAAGACGTTTAGGATCCGGATAAGTTCTAATTTCATGTTTGAAAATGCGAGGATCGATCCTTGGCATCTCTTCATATGACCAAGCGAATACATCTCGAAATTCTTTGAAGAGGTTGGTGTAGATCAAAATCTCTTTTGGAAAACAATCTGCACCTATATTTACATTCTCAATTTTGCTAGGGTTATGAGAGATGTCGATCAAGATGGTAGGAGAAATACTCGCCATATTTCCTTCGGCATAAATACCGTGCGTATCAAGTGGAACTACGACATGATCGACTATATCACTCAAGGTAGATTGAAAATCGTCTTGCTCGATTCTCACAAGACTTGGGAGAAAATAAGATCGATGATGCATATCATCCCAAGGTCTCTCAGAAACATTCATGGCTTCAAGGATGGATTCATCTGAAGGAAAAGTATAATCTAATAAATCATGTGAACAAGATAACGAAGTGTCCCATATGGGCCTAAGAACGAGATCCTCCTCGTTCGTCTGTGAGGTAATGGGATCAGGATCGGTGGAAGAGTCAAGGATAGCTTGATACGCAATCTCTACTGTCGATAATGGCATAGCCATGCCAGCATGTGACTGACCTTCAGTCAATGAAGTCAGAGAAGGTAAGGTCCAAGGATCACTAAAATAGGAAGTGCAGAAAGGAATGGACCTCTCTGCTGAAGCAGGCCTACTAGACATGGCATAAACGTGGTTAATCAGTGCCGAGAAGTCAAAAGTACCCATGAGGGAAGAATACATTCTGACACCAATATTCTCAGTTGTCGGCTGAGAATTGTAGATCACAAGGATCGAAGGTCCAATAGATGCGTTAGGACTAGAGTACGCAAAGGATAACTGGTCAATTTTCATGATCTCCCTCTAATGAGGGAAACAAAGCACATGGAAAACATACGATATGATAGTGACCATAGCATAGGTGCATCCACTACCTCTAATTCCACCTCTATCATCTTCCCACCTAACTGGACTGGAAAGGTGGGGAGGATACCATGAGGGTGGAAGGAATGACTGCCAAATGCAGTCAACATGTTTGACGACTTGGAAAGGGTTGGAGAATCGATAGCTTTCCAACAGACCAGGGACATCATGCAAGTGGCAACACCTTCATCAATGACCACTCGTTTGATAGTATACATGGAATACTCCATGTGGATTTGAAAATCCACATGGTAGGGTAAGCGAGGCTTCACATCCATGACATCAAACTTGATGACTTTTGAGCCACTAGGTTGTAGAGATCCTAAGGTAGAGAGTAAGGCATTCCTCTATGAGGGACACATCTGGAGTACCTCCAAAGCCGACATCTCACAAGGGGTTTGGCCCAAGTCTTGAACAATAGAATAGTTTTGGGTGGCTCTAGCATTAGGGTTGTGGGTAGAGCGCTTGAGTACTCCTTTCGGAATACGAGGTGGTGGCTCTGGTTTCTCGATCTATAAGTTTGTATCTAGAGGTGGAGGAGGAGATTCTAGGCTGGTACTATATTTTGAAGAGTTATAATCTCGAGAGCGGGTGGCTATATCAATTTTTGTGTCGACCATATTGATGAAAACATGATCGCCATCTTGCGATGGTTGGTTTTGACTTCCACCAGGTGCATTTTCGGTGCTCGAAGAACTCGAGGTTAAGTGTTGGTTGTGTGGGAATGGATTCATTAGCACAATGGCGATATATTTAAAAGCCTCATAGCCTCCACAAGTTTTGTGCACAAGTGGGTGAGGTGGTCATCGGTACAAAGTTTACAAGGAAAATTCACCTTACGGTTGTCTTTCCTACCCTCTCCAACATTATCATTCTATTTCCATTATTATCTTTGTCCTTGGGTTTATTATTATTATTCTTCCCACCCTTATGATTATTTTGTCCTTTCCTTTTATTCCCATTTGGTTGTTGGTCACCATTTGGGTTCTTCAACGATCTCACGGAATTTACATCTACCGATTGGGTGGGTTTGGAGGATCCAGACGAGGCTGGCCCTCCAGCAGACTTCGTTGCCTAGTCACCATTTGGTCCCTACAATGGCATCGGCATGAGGTCTGGGAGTTTGTCTAGGATTGTGATTTTTTCATGGTGCATCTAGAAGAAGGTGGTATAACATCCCAGACTGAGCATAGATCAAATAAAATTGTTGGGCTCTAAGGACAGCTTCTTCCTCGTTGAATACCCTAGAAGTAGCAACTTCCTTTGAAATAGGAGCGTGTAAAGACTTTAGGAACCATTCTAGAAGAAAGGTCGGGGGTATAGGAGTCTTAACCAACCGCCTTCACCTATGTCATTCCTGGATATGGTCCGAGATGTGAGTGTTGGTATTCTGGCATAAAGTTGACAAAAGTTCAAGGCCAACATCATAACGAATGGGTAGTTGAAAGTGATTAAGAAAGGCTAGCACCAACTGATGGAATGACCCATATGTCCCCCTAGGTATCTCAATGTACCATTGTGATGCCACTCCAATGAGATTGCACTGAAACAATCGTAACCTAATAGAATCATGGTTCAGAGAATTCGATGAGCACCAAAGGTGAAAAGTAGTGACGTGATCACCAGGGTATTCGCCATTCTTACCATCAAAATTTGGAATGTCTGATGGAAGTTTGGTAGGGACAGGGGGCCATGTGGGATCATGACTCACCTGGTCATTCATTATTTTAGACAAATCTAGTAGATTAAGCGTGGCCAAAAAAGGAATGTGGGGTTGTGACACCTGACCCCATCCTCCCACGAAAGATGGTGTGTTAGGAACTGCGTTCCATCTAGGATTCTGGTGAGGACCAAAACCTTGTCCAGAATTATAAGACCCTCCTCCAGGTTGACTCATAGAATATGGATTGGGCATCATTATGGCAGGAATGTTCTGATAAGGGTTATGAAAATTTCCCCTAGTTGGATTAGATCCAAGTTGGGGGTTGTTAAAATTGCCCGCAACTAGATTGCATCTAGGTTGGGGGGTGACCAAAGTGTAAGACTGACCTCCTCCAGGTGGGAAATTGGAGGATTGAAGTGGATTCGACATGCTAAAAGTATTGTTTGGAATCGGCACCAAGGGGATAGGGATATAGGGAGAAACTTTTCCGCCAGCTGGGTTGTTCCATCTAGCAGTAGAGGGATTAGACTTGGGGTTAAGAATACGGACACTCCCTACATTTGGATTTTCTTGGGGAATATGAGAACCACCAAATGAGGAAGGAGTGTAAGGAGGTGTAGTTCCCCCATGTAGCATTATGGCCAGTAGCTGGGATGGTAGTTGAAAACTGCGAGGCAAAGTTAGGCATACCATAAGAAAACGGACTAGAATCCATGGGGATGGTTTGAACATTGTAACTCGGCGAGTGGCCAAAACCTCCAAAAGGGTTCAAGGTAAGATATGAAGCATTAACTACAGGCCGAGCCATAGTATTAGTGTAAGCCTACGACATTGCAACTGTAGCGACTGCAGGTGGTGAAGGAGTGCCATTAATTATAGTGGGATTGGGAGTCGAAGAACTCCCAGTGTTCTGAATACTAAACTTGGTACTCATCCTTGCAGGATCACAAGTCTGAAAAATGGATGTGTGTGTACCACTACTGATAATTCTACGCCTTTTAGAAGGCAAGGACTTGAAAACCAGTGGTAATTGTAACAACCGACGGGACCTGCAAGGAATTTGGTCCAACTTCATGATGACTTATGACTCTTCCACAAATAAAAATATATCCTATGGCCAACTAGTAGTCAAAGAGCATACCAAAAAGTCAAACGGCCAATATGCATGCAAATGGGCTAAAGTGGCTGAGTGGCCTCCGTCGCTAAAGAAGGTATGTCTCGTCCAAGAGGGACCTGAGGCTCCCCGCTAAATTTTGGAGGTAATAGAATCAGTTATAAGGGCCCTCATGGGCTTAAAAACCAGTCAGTCAAATCCACCCAGAGAGGTAATTCTCCATAAAATTTGTGTGTTGTCCAAACCTTATCTGACTCAGGGTACAAGCAGAATAACCCCTGCAAGTAACCTATGAGATACCTAAGTCAAGCAACTAATAAACCATTGTATAACCAATGCACAGGTGAGCAGTCATAAGTCTGGATCACCGTATGGGAAGGGTAGAAAATCCTGAAACCTTGAAAGCACCACCTCTCACGGAGGTATGGGGACTAGAAAGATCCCCAAATATGAATAAATCCACCGAAATATCTTTGACGCTAGGTGAGTATCCAGGGGTTATCCCTTCAACTAACTTCGCGTGACCTCGTAATTAACTTCGGTGTGAGTTGAGCCTCCTGATATTACAAATCATACAATGGACTTCTCAACTCCCTGTCTCAGACACATATGTTGATATAATTTCCTTGGAGAAGTTTACTCACAAAATCCTATTCCAAGGCACTAAATCCAAAGCTAGTTTGTGCAACCTAAAAATAAAATCGTGACTAATCAATTTTAGTTTAAAGCGTAAATTTTATTGGACGTGGTTACTCAAAAAGGTATGTAAGTGAAACTCATGGTGTTATGACTCTGCCAGAAAATAAATATGGGTACAATGAAAAGTCTATATTTAAATTTTCAATGAATGATATGCTAATAAAAATAGTGCAGTCTTCAATTTCAAATCTGCAATTCATAAGTAAAATATGATCTTTCGCTAAATGTGCTAAGCTAATGATGAAAATTCAAAGACAAAAATTCCAACCAATGCAAAATGCCTATTTTTTTTGTATTTTCAATATTTTAAAAAGAAAATGCATGGGATGATAAGCAACTTGACAGATGAATTCTATAGTGTATAAAAGAAGTAACTCAAGAAGAATACCAGGAAGCCAAGAAAACATCCCAGAAACCATGGACAAATTAAAAATAGAAAACAAAGAGAAACACTACGCCCAAAAACTCAACTCCAAATAGGCTTCCTGTCATCCCAGATAATCTCAACAGGCACTACAGAGACCTAAAAAGGCTCAACAATCTTTAAATCCTACCCAGTAGTCACTCAACCAAGAAAACAAGCAAGGGGAAGTGGTATACGCGACTGTTCAGGAGAACAGAGCGTATATACACTTCTTGCAGTGAGACAGCATGCATGTATACATGACTGTCAAGGAAAAAAGGGCGTATATGCTTTAAAACAAGGCTAGGCAAGGGTAAAAGGATGAAAACTCAGACTCAAAGTGAATAGGATCTGTCAAGCAGTGATACGACAAGAAACACAAAGGAAAAAGAGCAATGTAAGAAGAAAAAGTACTTCAACCCTTAGAAGGAATATCTCTCCCCAGTGGAGTCGCCATTTCTGTTACAAGGGAAAGACTCTTTATGGCTAAGGGTAAAAAACAACAGATAGGTATGACTGCAGAAATCAACTCAATTCCAACGTATGCTATATAAACTAATGTGTGATACAAGAAAGAGGCCTACCTCGATCCAACGTTTGATGATGTTCCACCATTGAGCACTTTGAACCAAGTATTTATACCCACGAGAAGTTCTCAACAAACAATCAAAGCAAGTATATAGTGATGATATAAAAGGGGTTAGCACATCAGATAGAATAATCCATTAATAAACATTGCAAACACGCCCATGGATAATAATCATATATTTGCAAGATACCAATAGGATGGGAAAGGAGTATTTCTATTAATAATTGATCAGCAGAAGTGTCAACATTACAGACTTCCGTGTCGTCACGATTCGAAACCAAGAAACCAACTTCCTTCCAACTGGGTCCCCACCACTTCAATCCTCCACCAAAGGCAAGCTTATGAGAAAGAGGCAAAGAGGTCCTCTCAATAACAGGGGAAGAGCTTGGGGGTTGAACATTATGTTCAGACTTGAGGGATAAAGGGTTGCAGACTCAATATGAAGTAACTTCTCCAGAGTAACTTTGCTCTCAAATTTGAATTCTTTCTCCTCTTTTCCATAGCTAGAAATTGTTCTCTTATAGCCTTCAGAATGCAACTGAAGGGCCAAGTCGAAACGTTTCCAGTCTATGGAAGGCCAAGGATCAGAGATCTTTTTTCATGACATGGAAACCCGACCTCATTTTGTATTATTTTGCACAAATCTCGATATACATGAGCTGTAGTGGTGCAACAAGTGTATACGCATCTTGTATAACAGTTTGGGAGCGTATATGTGGAAAAATGTATATTTTTGTCTCTGGATTCATCAAAAAGGGATAAAAAGTTTGCATAGGGAAATGGAAAAAAGACCCTCTCTGCAATATAGAAATGGTGAGGAAAATCTTGGTATAACAATGGTATGATCATATCAACTATCAAGGATTACCTTTCCTTGAAAAGACGGTTGAAGGAATACCAGAACTACAATCTACACATGAAGGAATTTGCAAAGGATGTTCTCTTGGTAAGAATGTTAAGAAACCATTCTCAAGTAGAAATAATAGATATAAATAAATCCTAGATATAATACATTCAGATGTTTGCGGTTCTATGCCATTCAAATATCTAGGAGATTCTCTTTATTATGTAATATTCATAGATGATTACTCAAGAAATAATTGGTTATATCTCTAGAAGACAAAGGATGAAGTTTTCAGCAAGTTTCAAGAATTCAAAGCAAAGATAGTGAACCTCACAAACATGAAAATAAAGACCTTGAGAACAGATAATGGAGGAGAATACACATCCAAGGATTTTTTTTCCTTTTACAAATCGACAGGGGTTAGGAGGGAGCTAAATGTTCCTCATAATCCTCAAAAAAATGGTGTAGTAGAAAGGAAGAACATATCTATTGAAGAAACTGTGAAGGCACTAATGAACGATCAAGGTTTATATATGTATTTGTGGGGAGAATCGACCATGACAACAATATATGTTCAGAACATAAGTCCCCACAAAATATTGAAGGATATGACTCTAGAAGAAGCCTTCTTAGGAAATAAACCTAATTTGGAACACTAAAGAATCTTTGGATTCCCTGTTTACATTCTCATCCCCAAGGATACAAGGAAGAAATTAGAACCCTCCGGAAATAAGGGAATATTTGTGAGATACAATGAATCATCCAAAGCGTACATAATCTATATCCCGAAACAACATAAGGTTGAAGTCAGCAAAGATGTAACCTTCAATGAAAATACATCTTTCAATAAATCCATAGAAGAAAATATAGAAGAAGAAGAGTATGAAGAGCCTAAAGAAGAAATCACATGTCTTCCAGAAAGTCAGAATGAAGAAACATAACAACTTGATCATCTAATGCAACCATGTGAACCTATTGAATCAGTAATTGTACCCAAAACCAAGAAACATCCATCTTGGCTTGAAGCTACTCTACAAGAAGCAGAAAGACTCAAAGCCCCAAGTGGCACCTTCAGAGAAAGAAAAAGGCCAAAAGATTCTTTGTCTATGCAACATGTATGAAAAATATTCTAAATGAAGAACCCACCACATTTCAAGTGGCATCTCAGAAGAAACAATGGAAATAAGCCATGACAGAAGAACACCAATCCATCATTAAAAATGATGTATGGGAAATTGTGCCTAGACCCAAAGAAAAATCAGTGGTAACCTCAAAATGTGTGAATAAGATCAAGCATGAAGCAGACAGAAGTGTGGAAAAATACAAAACAAGGTTCGTAGCTAGAGGGTTCTCCCAGAAGGAGGGAGAATATTATGACGAGGCATTTTCTCCTATTTCCATATATACTTATATTAGAGCCATTACATCTCTAGATGCCTCCATGGGATGGAGTTTACATCATTTTGATGTAAAGACAACTTTTCTCAATGGAGCAATTGAAGAATAAGTATACATTGAACAACCTCAAGGATTTTAATTACACTCTAGAGATACTCATGTTTTCCTATTAAAGAAATCCCTGTATGGACACAAGCAAGCTCGAAGAGCTTGGTATGCCAAAAAAGACAGCTTCTTAATAAGACTTGGTTTCTCCAAGAGTCATGTAGATCCAAATCTCTACTACAAAGTCAAGAACAATGCACCTGTTATTCTACTTCTATATGTCGACAATTTATTGTTGACAAGTAAAGAGTGTTGGAAGATTGATTGTTGTCATTGATGTCAACCCTAGTCATGGGTTTTGGACCGCAAGATTGATGAAGGTATTTGGACATGAAGGAAAATGCACATGTAGATACAAGACCCAT
>JZKD02S1463803.1:579236-591594 GCA_000966675.3 Picea glauca
CCTGAAGATAATTAAAGAAAAGAATTACAAAATAAGAAAGTGTCAGGTCAGCCCTAATGTTAAAAGGAAGTGACATAAATGGTATAAATACACATCATTATACATTCATTTGATAAAAGTTGAATTTCATAGGAAATCATAAGTAAAGAAGGTCGTATTTCAAGGGAGGATGAAGTCTTTTGGTGATGTGTTCTAAGGTATGTTATTTTCAGGCCATCTTACCATTTTTTCTATAACTCGTTTTCTAGAATGATTCAGATGGTTAAATTTCTATGGTATTGAGAAGACCTATCAAGGTACCTGTGGTAAAAATTTCATCTCTTGATTCTCTATAATTATGGACATACACTCTGTGGAAGATAGGGTTTGTGACCAGTCCTGAAGCTAGTCAATAAACAGGTGTTCCGGGTAAAAAAATCATAACTTATTCATCGAGAATCCAAATGATGTGGGAAAATTTTCATTGAAAAGAGTACAGACTTTGGTTTCTTGTGTACAATTTTCCAAATCGGATGTTAAATATTGAGCGCAGGGCATTCTGTGCAAGTTCACTCCCCTGAATAGACCATAATTGAATAAAGTCTACCATTCTTTCTATAACTTCTTTTTTAGGAGGATTCAAGGAATGAAACTTGGATGCGTTTCATAGAATACATTGAGTAATGTTATATAAAGGATCAGAGTACTCCAATAATTCAACAATTGCATAAATTGAAGAAGTCTCAGGAAGCATTATCAAGTTCTATGTGATGATTGGTTGATCATAATGATTTAATGTAAATTTTTGTTATCTCTCATATATTCTTGGGTGGAAGGAAGGGGCAAGGATGGAGAGTTCAACTCTCTCTTGATATTGGAGGATTGTATCTTCCTCTTGGAGGTTTATCCCTCCCTTTACATTTGGAAGTTGTAGCTACCTCTGGAAGTCATTACTTAAGGATACAATGCTTGGAAGTCTTGGGGCAGATGTTTGGCTCTCAATTGCTTCAGGATACAATGCTTTGAGGAAACCAAAGACTGTAGCTTAGAAGGAACAAAAAAGGAACAACAAACTCGCAATAGATACCATCCTGGATGGATTGACAGATTCAGTGAAATCCAAGGTGGGATCATGTGCATCATAAAAAGAGATTTGGGACAAGCTACAAGAACTTTATGGAAGGGAAGAAGTAGAACAAGAAGAAGAAGTTGAAGAATATTACAACATCTCAGATTTCAAAGAATAAAATAGAGGTCAATTCTTTTTCTTTAATTGTGAAGGAGTAGGACACGTTGAATTGAATGCCCTCATCCAAGGATTGAAAGAAATGACAATGAAGAAGAATAAAATCATGAAGTAGAAATGATTCAACAAGGAGATGAGAATCTTAAAAAATTGAAGCATGTTGAGATTGAAAATAGCAATCTCAAAGACACGCGTAGAAAACTAAGAAGTGAATTGTGTAATTATGAAAAGACAGTTGTAAGCTTAAAGAAACAATTAGAAGACTTTCAGAAACTAAGAGAAGAAACCATTTCCTTGAAAACTCTACTCGAAGAAGCAAGAATAATAGAAGATGTAAAGAAGGTCCAAATGATAAAGAAAGAAGAAGATTGTGAGAAACTTGAACAAGAATTTGTCTCATTGAGGAAGAGATTAAGAAGCTCTTAAGTGCCAAAAGAATTAACACATCTTGGATCCATGGGTGAAACTTCATACAAAGAATATGCAAATACCAGCAAGAAGGTTTACGAAGGAGATACATAGACAGTTGATGAGAAGTGGACTAGGATACCAGAAAGAAGGAATGATTACAAAAGAGATGAATATCTAAGAAGACCTCCTACCTTCAGGAACAAAAGAAGCTTCAATCAGTATGAAGTAAACTACATAACAGTAGATCATGAACCCAGATGGACTACATCACAAAAAAGGTCACTTACTCCCAAGTATCAAAATTTCTTTCTTGGTCATTGTTATACTTGCAAAAATTTTGGACGTAAGGCAATTAATTGCAGAATCAATGAAAGGAACAAATACGCAAGAAACATGAATGGTGTAAATAGAAGATATGGAAATAATCATGGATTTGTCAACACAAGTTATAATTCATTTTACCCATTGATGGACAAAAATATTGTATGCTACAAATGCAATTATCTTGGTCACAAAGCACGAGATTCCAGATATATGAATGAAGATGTCCCTATGCCAACCACAGTGAAAGAAGGAAAGAGATTCCAAACAATGAAGATTTTTGAATAGAATTAACTGCTGAAGAATGTAAAGAAGAAGATGAATGGTACATAGATAGTGGATGTTCCTCACACATGACCAGGGATCATGACAAATTCATCATCTTGAAGAGAAAGGGTGGCAATGTTTCATTTGGAGATGACTCGTATGCCAAAATACTTGGATAATGTGTAGTAGAGCTTGGAAGAAAAAATGTAAAAGCAAAGAATTTTTTATTGGCTGAAAAGTTGAAACATAATCTACTCAGTGTTAGTAAAATGTGTGATCAAGGATACACTCTTACATTTCACTCCCGAAAATATAAAATCAGAGAAAATAACTCAGGAAGATTGGTTGCAACTGCAACAAGAATAATGAACAACATATACATCCTAGACATGAATAAGAGAGAGAATACAAAAGCCACACAAAAGGATTCTAAGGAAGAAAAATTCACAAATACCAAAAATAAGGATGAAGTATTATTGAGTGCCACATGTTCAGGGGGATCAGCCCCAAAGAAGAGAGTTGCATCTTTGAATTAAACTCAAGGGGAGCAGACCTAACCTTTTCCATTGATGTCAAAGGGGGAGAGAAATTGGGATCATGATGATAGGGGTAGAATAAGTGTTGTCATCAATGACAAAGGGGGAGATGTTGGAATATTGGTTGTTGTCGTTGATGTCAACCCTAGTCATGGGTTTTGGACTATAATATTGATGAAGGTATTTGGACATGAAGGATAGTATACATCATGTTGTTTCTGGTGATATGTGTCACATCACGTGGATCCTCATGGTTGAGGAGAAATGATTTTTTTAAGATGACAAAGTGAATTGAAGAAGGAAGTACATGTAGGCCCTGAAGATAATTAAAGAAAATAATTACAAAATAAGAAAGTGTCAAGTCGACCTTAATGTTAAAAGGAAGTGACATAAATGGTATATATACACATCATTATACATTAATTTGATACAAATTGAATTTTAGAGGAAATCATAAGTAAAGAAGGTCGGATTTCAAGGGAGGATGAAGTCTTTTGGTGATGTGGTCTAAGGTATGTTAGTTTCAGGTCATCTTACCATTTTTGCTATAACGTTTTTTATAGAATGATTCAGATGGTGAAATTTATATGGTATTGATAATACCTATCAAGGTACTTGTGATAAAAATTTCATCTCTTGATTCGCTATAATTATGGAGATACACTCTGTGGAAGATAGGGTTTGTGACCCGTCCTTAAGCTAGTCAATAAACATGTGTTCTAGGTAAAACATTCATAACTTATTCATCGAGAATCCAAATAACATGGGAAAACTTTCATTGGAAAGAGTACAGACCTTAGTTTCTTGTGTGTGCGTTTCAGAATTGGATGTTAAATATTGAGTTTGGGGCATTCTTTGCAAGTTCACTCTCTGGAATAGACCAAAATTGAATAAAGTCTACCATTCTTTCTATAACTTCTTTTTGAGGAGGATTAAAGTAGTGAAACTTGGAGGTGTTTCAGAGAATACACTGAGTAATGTTATCTATAGGATTAGAGTACTCCAAGAATTGAATAATTGCAAAAATTGAAGAAGTCTCAGGAAGCATTATCAGGTTCTATGTGATGATTGGTTGATGCTAATGATTTAATGTAAAGTTTTATTATCTCTCATATATTCTTGGGTGGAAGGAAGGGGAAAGGATGGAGAGTTCAACTCTCTCTTTATACTATAGGATTGTATATTCCTCTTAGAGTTTTATCCCTCCCTTTACATTTGGAAGATGTAGATACCTCTAGAAGTAATTACTTCCCTTGAACAATAACTATTGATTATTTCTCATATATTGTGCATGGTGTATTGTGGTGTATTGGTGTAACTCTTATACTATTGTTCATTGCTCATTGGATATAATTGAATAGTTTAAGTATAATTTGAAAAAGGTTTTAAATTTTACTTGATACTGATTCACCCCCCTCTCAGTATCAACAATTGGTTTCAGAGCGGGTTACCTTCAGTATAGTTTAACCACTGGAAGGAAGATCCTATGCAGAAATGGAAGGCAACATTCCAAATGGGATTCCACCATTTGATGAAAGCAATTTTGAGTACTGGAAAAATAGAATGGAAACTTACTTGAAAGATCTTTGGGCAGATGTTTAGTTCTCAGTTGCTTCAGGATACAATGCTTTCAAGAAACCAAAGACTGGAGCTCAGAAGGAAGCAAAAAGGAACAAAAAACTGACAATAGATACCATCCTGGATGGATTGACAGATTCAGTGAAATCCAAGATGGGATCATGTGCATCAGCAAAAGAGATTTGGGACAAGCTACAAGAAATTTATGCAAGGGAAGAAGCAGAAGAAGAAGAAGAAGTTGAAGAAGATTACAACATCTCAGATTTCAAAGAAGAAAATAGAGGTCAGTTCTTTTTCTTTAATTGTGAAGGAATAAGACATGTCGAATTTGAATGGCCTCATCCAAGGATTGAAAGAGATGACAATGAAGAAGAATAAAATCGTGAAGTAGAAATGATTCAACAAGAAGATAAGAATCTTAAAAAATTGAAGCATGTTGAGATTGAAAATAGCAAGCTCAAAGACACATGTAAAAAACTAAGAAGTGAATTGGGTAGTTATGAAAATATAGTTGTAAGCTTAAAGAAACAATTAGAATACTTTCAGAAACTAAGAGAAGAAACCATTTCCTTGAAAACTCTACTCGAAGAAGCAAGAAGAATAACAGAAGTAAAGAAGGTCCAAATGATAAAGAAAGAAGAATATTGTGAGAAACTTGAACAAGAAGTTGTCTCATTGAGGAAGAGACTAAGAAACTCTCAAGTGCCAAAAGAATTAACACATCTTGGATGCATGGGTGAAACTTCATACAAAGAAGATGCAAATACCAACAAGAAGGTTGAACAAAGAGATACACAGACAGTTGATGAGAAGTGGACCAGGATACCAGAAAGAAGGAATGATTACAAAAGAGATGAATATCTAAGAAGACCTCCTACCTTCAGGAATGAAAGAAGATTCAATCAGTATGAAGAAAACTACAGAAGAGTAGATCATGAAGCCAGATGGACTACATCACAAAGAAGGTCACTTACTCCCAGGTATCAAAATTTCTTTCTGGGTCATTGTTATACCTACAAAAATTTTGGACATAAGGCAATTAATTGTATAATCAATGAAAGGAACAAATATGCAAGAAACATAAATGGTGTAAATAAAAGATATGGAAATAATCATGGATTTGTCAATAGAAGTTATAATTCATTTTACTCATTGATGGACAAAAATATTCTATGATACAAATGCAATTATCTTGGTCACAAAGCACGAGATTGCATATATATGAGTGAATATGTCCCTATGCCAACCACAGTATGGAGAAGGAAAGAGATTCCAAACAATGAAGATTGTCGAATAGCATTAACCGCTGAAGATTGCAAAGAAGAATATGAATGGTACATAGACAGTGGATGCTCTTCACACATGACCAGGGATCAAGACAAATTCATCAGCTTGAAGAGAAAGGGTGGAAATGTTGCATTTGGAGATGACTCATTTGCCAAAATACTTCGAGAAGGTGTAGTAGAGCTTGGAAGAAAAAATGTAAAAGAAAAGAATGCTCTATTGGTTGAAGACTTGAATCATAATATACTTAGCATGAGTAAAATGTGTGATCAAGGATGCACTCTTACATTTGACTCTCAAAAATGTAAAATCATAGAAAATAACTCAGGAAGATTGGTTGCAACTGCAACAAGAAGGCCGAACAACATATACATCCTAGACATGAAGAACAGAGAGAAGACAAAAGACACACAAAAGGATTCTAAGGAAGAAAAATTACCAAAGACAAAAAATAAGGATGAAGTATTATTGAGTACCACATGTTCAGGGGGAGAAGCCCCAAAGAAGAGAGTTACATCTTTCCATTAAACTCAGGGGGAGCAGCCTTAACCTTTGCCATTGATGTCAAAGGGGGGGATAAATTGGAATCATGATGATAGGGGGAGAATGAGTGTTGCCATCAATGAAAAAGGGGGAGATTGTTGGATGATTGATTGTTGTCATTGATGTCAACCCTAGTCATGGGTTTAGGACCGCAAGATTGATGAAGGTATTTGGACATGAAGGAAAATGCCCATGTAGATACAAGACCCATGGATGGATAGTATACATCATTTTGTTTCAGGTGGTATGTGGCACATCACGTGGATCCTCATGGTTGAGGATAAATGAATTTTTGAAGATGACAAATTGAATTGAAGAAGGAAGTACATGTAGACCCTAAAGATAATTAAAGAAAAGAATTACAAAATAAGAAAGTGTCAGGTCGGCCCTAATGTTAAAAGGAAGTGACATAAATTGTATAAATAAACATCGTTATAAAATCATTTGAGACAAGTTGAATTTCAGAGGAAATCAGAAGTAAAGAAGGTCGGATTTCAAGGGAGGATGAAGTCTTTTGGTGATGTGTTCTAAGGTATGTTATTTTCAGGTCATCTTACCATTTTTGCTATAATGTTTTTTCTAGAATGATTAAGATGGTGAAATTGGTGTGGTATTGAGAATACCTATCAAGGTACCTGTGGTAAAAATTTCATCTCTTGATTCACTATAATTATGGAGATACACTCTGTGGAAGATAGGTTTTGTGACCAGTCCTGAAGCTAGTCAATAAACAGGTGTTCTGGGTAAACAAGTCATAACTTCTTCATCGAGAATCCAAATGACGTGAAAATCATTTCATTGGAAATATTACAGACTGTAGGTTCTTGTGTGTGAGTTTCAGAATCGGATGTTAAATATAGACTGTGGGGAATTATGTGCAAGTTCACTCTCCCGAATAGACCAGAATTGAATAAAGTCTACCATTCTTTCTAGAACTTCTTTTTTATGAGTATTCAAGGAGTGAAACACGGAGGAGTTTCAGATAATACATTGAGTAATGTTATATATAGTATCAGAGTACTCCAAGAATTGAATAATTGCAGAAATTGAAGAAGTCTCAAGAAGCATTATCAGGTTCTATGTGATGATTGGTTGATGGTGATGATTTAATGTAAGGTTTTATTATCTGTCATATCTTCTTGGGTGGAAGGAAGGGGAAAGGATGGATATTTCAACTCTCTCTTGATATTGGAGGACTGTATCTTCCTCTTGCAGGTTTATCCCTCCCTTTACATCTGGAACCTATAACTACCTTTGGAGGTCATTACTTCCCTTGAAAAATAATTATTGATTATTTCTCATATATTGTGCATGGTGTATTGTGGTGTATTGGTGTAACTCTTATAGTATTGTTCATTGCTCATTGGATATACTTGAATGGTTTAATTATAAGTTGAAAAATGTTTTAAATTGTAGTTGATACTGATTCACCCCCCTCTCAATATCAACAATTGGTTTCAGAGCGGGTTACCTTCAGTACAATTTAACCACTTGAAGGAAGATCCTATGTAGAAATGGAAGGAAACATTCCAAATGGTATTCCAGCATTTGATGGAAGAAATTTTGAATACTGGAAAAATAAAATGGAAACTTACTTGAAATATCTTGGGGCATATGTTTGGTTCTCAGTTGTTTTAGGATACAATGCTTTGAAGAAACCAAAGACTGCAGCTCAGAAGGAAGCAAAAAGGAACAACAAACTGGCAATAGATACCATCCTGGATGGATTGACAGATTCAGTGAAATCCAAGGTGGGATCATGTGCATCAACAAAAGAGATTTGGGACAAGATACAAGAAATTTATGCAAGGGAAGAAGCAGAAGAAGAGGAAGAAGTTGAAGAAGATTACAACATCTCAGATTTCAAAGAAGAAAATAGAGGTCAGTTCTTTTTCTTTAATTGTGAAGGAGTAGGACATATTGAATTTGAATGTCCTAATCCAAGGGTTGAAAGAGATGACAATGAAGAAGAATAAAATGATGAAGTAGAAATGATTCAACAAGAAGATGAGAATCTTAAAAAATTGAAGCATGTTGAGATTTAAAATAGCAAGCTCAAAGACATGCATTTAAAACTAAGAAGTGAATTGGGTAGTTATGAAAAGACAGTTGTAATATTAAAGAAATAATTAGAACACTTCCAGAAACTAAGAGAAGAAACCATTTTCTTGAAAACTCTACTTGAATAAGAAAGAAGAATAACAGAAGTAAAGAAGGTCCAAATGATGAAGAAACAGGAAGATTGTGAGAAACTTGAACAAGACGTTGTCTCATTGAGGAAGAGCTTAAGAAACTCTCAAGTGCCAAAAGAATTAACACATCTTGGATGCATGGGTGAAACTTCATACAAAGAATATGAAAATACCAAGAAGAAGGTTGAAGAAAGAGATACACAAGCAGTTGATGAGAAGTTGAACAGGATACCAGAAATAAGGAATGATTACAAAAGAGATGAATATCTAAGAAGACCTCCTACCTTCAGGAATGAAAGAAGATTCAATCAGTATGAAGAAAAATATAGAAGAGTATATCATGAACATAGATGGACTACATATCAAAGAAGGTCACTTACTCCCAGGTATCAAAATTTCTTTCTTGGTCATTGTTATACTTGAAAAAATTTGGACATAAGGCAATTAATTGCAGAATCAATGAAAGGAACAAATACGCAAGAAACATGAATGGTGTAAACAGAAGGTATGGAAATAATCGTGGATTTTTCAATAGAAGTTATAATTCATTTTACCCATTGATGGACAAAAATATTGTATGCTACAAATGCAATTATCTTGGTCACAAAGCACTAGATTGAAGATATATGAATGAATATGTCCCTATGCCAACCACTGTATGGAGAAGGAAAGAGATTCCAAACAATGAAGATTGTCGAATAGCATTAACCGCTGAAAAATGTAAAGAAGAAGATGAGTGTTACATAGACAGTGGATGTTCTTCACACATGACCGGGGATCAAGACAAATACATAATCTTGAAGAGAAAGGGTGGCAATGTTGCATTTGGGGATGATTCATCTGCCAAAATACTTGGAGAAGGTGTAGTAGAGCTTGGAAGAAAAAATGTAAAAGAAAAGAATGTTCTATTGGTTGAATACTTGAATCATAGTCTACTCAGTGTTAGTAAAATGTATGATCAAGGATACACTCTTACAATTGACTCTCAAAAATGTAAAATCAGAGAAAATAACTTAGGAAAATTGATTGCAACTACAACAAGAAGACCAAACAACATATACATCCTAGACATGAAGAAGAGAGAGAAGACAGAAGCAACACCAAAGGATTCTAAGGAAGAAAAATTCCCAAAGACCAAAAATAACGATGAAGTATTATTGAGTGCCACATGTTCAGGGGGAGCAACCCCAAAGAAGAGAGTTACATCTTTCCATTAAACTTGGGGGGACCAGACCTAAATTTTTTGATTGATGTCAAAGGGGTAGAGAAATTGGGATCATGATGATAGGGGGAGAATGAGTGCTGCCATCAATGACAAAGGGAGATATTGTTGGAAGCTTGGTTGTTGTCATTGATGTCAACCCTAGTCATGGGTTCTGGACCACAATATTGATGAAGGTATTTGAACATGAAGGAAAATTTACATGTAGATACAAGACCCATGGATGGATAGTATACATCATGTTGTTTCCGTTTTTATGTGGCACGTCACATGGATCCTTATGGTTGAGGAGAAATGAATTTTTGAAAATGACAAAGTGAATTGAAGAAGGAAGTACATGTAGGCCCTGAAGATAATTAAAGAAAAGAATTACAAAATAAGAAAGTGTCAGGTCATCCCTAATGTTAAAAGGAAGTGACATAAATGGTATAAATACACATCATTATACATTCATTTGATACAAGTTGAATTTCAGAGGAAATCAGAAGTAAAGAAGGTTGGATTTCAAGGGAGGATGAAGTCTTTTGGTGATGTGTTCTAAGGTATGTTATTTTCAGGTCATCTTACGATTTTTTCTATAAAAAAATTTCTAAAACGATTAAGATGGTGAAATTGGTATGGTATTGAGAATACCTATCAAGGTACCTATGGTAAAAATTTAATCTCTTGATTCGCTATAATTATGGAGATACACTCTGTGGAAGATAGGGTTTGTGACCAGTACTGAAGTTGGTCAATAAATAGGTGTTCCGTGTAAACCAATCATAACTTCTTCATCAAGAATCCAAATGACGTGGGAAAATTTTCATTGGAAAGATTACGGAATTTAGTTTCTTGTGTGCGAGTTTCATAATCGAATGTTAAATATTGAGTGCACGACATTCTTTGCAAGTTCACTCTCCTTAATAGACCATAATTGAATAAAGTCTACCATTCTTTCTATAACTTCTTTTTGAGGAGGATTCAAGGAGTGAAACTTGGACGAGTTTCAGAGAATACATTAAGTAATGTTATCTATAGGATCAGAGTACTCCAAGAATTGAATAATTGCAGAAATTGAAGAAGTATCAGGAAGCATTATCAGGTTCTATGTGATGATTGGTTGATGGTGATGATTTAATCTAAAGTTTTATTATATATCATATATTCTTGTGTGGAAGGAAGGAGAAAGGATGGAGAGTTCAACTCTATCTTGATATTGGAGAATTGTATCTTCCTCTTGGAGGTTTATCCCTCCCTTTACATTTGGAAGCTTTAGCTACCTCTGGAGGTCATTACCTCCCTTGAACAATAACTATTGATTATTTCTCATATATTGTGCATGATGTGTTGTGGTGTATTGGTGTAACTCTTATACTATTGTTCATTGCTAATTGGATATAATTGAATGGTTTAAGTATAATTTGAAAAAGGTTTTAAATTATACTTGATACTGATTCACCCCCCTCTCAGTATCAACAATTGGTTTCAGAACAGGTTACCTTCAGTACGGTTTAACCACTGGAAGGAAGATCCTATGCAGAAATGGAAGGCAACATTCCAAATGGGATTCCACCATTTGATGGAAGCAATTTTGAATTCTAGAAAAATAGAATGGAAACTTACTTGAAATATCTTGGGGCATATGTTTGGTTCTCATTTGCTTTAGGATACAATGCTTTGAAGAAACCAAAGACTGCAACTCAGAAGGAAGAAAAAAGGAACAACAAACTGGCAATAGATACCATCCTGGATGGATTGACGGACTCAATGAAATCCAAGGTGGGATCATGTGCATCAACAAAAGATTTTTGGGACAATCTATAATAACTTTATGCAAGGGAAGAAGCAAAGGAAGTTGAAGAAGAATACAACATCTCAGATTTCAAAGAAGAAAATAGAGGTCAGTTATTTTTCTTTAATTGTGAAGGAGTAGGACATGTTGAATTTCAATGTCTTCATCCAAGGATTGAAAGAGATGACAATGAAGAAGAAGAAAATCATGAAGTAGAAATTATTCAACAAGAAGATGAGAATCTTAAAAAATTGAAGCATGTCGAATAGCATTAACCGTTGAAGAATGTAAAGAATAAGATGAATGGTACATAGATAGTGGCTATTATTCACACATGATCGGGGATCAAGACAAATTCATCAGCTTGAAGAGAAAGGGTGGCAATGTTGCATTTGCAAATGGCTCATCTGCCAAAATACATGGAGAAGGTGTAGTAGAGCTTGGAAGAAAAAATGTAAAATCAAAGAATGTTCTATTGGTTGAAGACTTGAATCATAATCTAGTCATTTTTAGTAAAATGTTTGATCAAGGATACACTCTTACATTTGACTCCCGAAAATGTAAAATCAGAGAAAATAACTCAGGAAGATTGGTTGCAACTGCAACAAGAAAACCGAACAACATATACATCCTAGACATGCAAAAGAGAGAGAAGACAGAAGCCACAAAAAAGGATTCTAAGGAAGAAAAAGTCTCAAAGACTAAAAATAAGGATGAAGTATTATTGAGTGCCACATGTTCAAGGGGAACAGCCCCAAAGAAGAGAGTTAAAACTTTCCATTAAACTTAGGGGGAGCAGCCCTAACCTTTGCCATTGATGTCAAAGGGGGAGGGAAATTGGGATCATGATGATAGGGGGAGAATGAGTGTTGCCATCAATGACAGAGGGAGAGATTGTTGGAATATTGGTTGTTGTCATTGATGTCAACCCTAGTCATGGGTTTTGGACTGCAAGATTGATGAAGGTATTTGGACATGAAGGAAAATGCACATGTAGATACAAGA
>JZKD02S1463803.1:614193-640640 GCA_000966675.3 Picea glauca
GAATTGAAGAAGGAAGTACATGTAGGCCCTAAAGATAATTAAAGAAAAGAATTACAAAATAAGAAAGTGTCAGGTCGGCCCTAATGTTAAAAGGAAGTGACATAAATGGTATAAACACACATCATTATACATTCATTTGATACAAGTTTAACTTCAGAGGAAATCATAAGTAAAGAAGGTCATATTTCAAGGGAGGATGAAGTCTTTTGGTGATGTGTTCTAAGGTATGTTATTTTCAGGTCATCTTACCATTTTTGCTATCACATGTTTTGTAGAATGATTCAGATGGTGAAATTGCTATGGTATTGAGGGGAACTATCAAGGTACCTATGGTAAAATTTTCAGCTCTTGATTCTCTATAATTATGGAGATACACTCTATGGAAGATAGGGTTTGTGACCAGTCCTGAAGATAGTCAATAAATAGGTGTTCTGAGTAAACCAGTCATAACGTCTTCATCGAAAATCCAAATGACGTGAGAAAATTTTCATTGGAAAGAGTACAGACTATAGTTTATTTTGTGCAAGCTTCAAAATCGGATGTTAAATATTGAGTGTAGGGCATTCTGTGCAAGTTCACTCTCCTGAATAGACCCGAATTGAATAAAGTCTACCATTCTTTCTATAACTTCTTTTTGAGGAGGATTCAAGGAGTGAAAATTGGTGGAGTTTCAGAGAATAGATTGAGTAATGTTATGTATAGGATCATAGTACTGTAAGAATTGAATAATTGTAGAAATTGAAGAGGTCTCACGAAGCATTATCAGGTTCTATGTGATGATTGGTTGATGGTGATGATTTAATGTAAAGTTTTATTATCTCTCATATATTCTTGGGTGGAAGGAAGGGGAAAGTATGGAGAGTTCAAATCTTTCTTGATATTGGAGGATTGTATCTTCCTCTTGGAGTTTTATCCCTCCCTTTACATTTGGAAGCTGTAGGTACCTCTGGAAATCATTACTTCCCTTGAACAATAATTATTGATTATTTCTCATATATTGTGCATGGTGTATTGTGGTGTATTGGTGTAACTCTTATACTATTGTTCATTTCTCATTGGATATAATTGAATGGTTTAAGTGTAAGTGGAAAAAGGTTTTAAATTGTACTTGATATTGATTCACCCCCCTCTCAGTATCAACAATTGGTTTCAGAGTGGGTTACCTTCAGTACAGTTTAACCATTGGAAGGAAGATCCTATGCAGAAATGGAAGGAAACATTCCAAATGGGATTCCACCATTTGATAGAAGCAATTTTGAATACTAGAAAAATAGAATGGAAACTTACTTGAAATATATTGGTGCAGATGTTTGGTTCTCAGTTGCTTCAGGATACAATGCTTCAAAGAAACCAAAGACTATAGCTCAGAAGGAATAAAAAAGGAACAACAAATTGGCAATAGATACCATCCTGGATGGATTGTCAGATTCAATGAAATCCAAGGTGGGATCATGTGCATCAGCAAAAGAGATTTGGGACAAGCTACAAGAACTTTATGCAAGGGAAGAAGCAACAAAATAAAAATAAGTTTAACAAGATTACAACATCTCAGATTTCAAATAAGAAAATTAAGGTCGGTTCTTTTTCTTTAATTGTGAAGGAGTAGGACATGTTGAATTTGAATGTCCTCATCCAAGTATTGAAATAGATGACAATGAAGAAGAAGAAAATCATGAAGTAGAAATGATTCAACAAGAAGATGAGAATCTTAAAAAATTGAAGCATGTTGAGATTGAATATAGCAAGCTCAAAGACACGTGTAGAAAAATAAGAAGTGAATTGGGTAGTTATGAAAATACAATTGTAAGCTTAAAGAAACAATTAGAATACTTTCAGAAACTAAGAGAAGAAACCATTTCCTTGAAAACTCTACTCGAAGAAGAAAGAAGAATATCAGAAGTAAAGAAGGTCCAAATGATAAAGAAAGAAGAAGATTGTGAGAAACTTGAGCAGGAAGTTGTCTCATTGAGAAAGACCTTAAGAAACTCTCACATTCCAAAAGAATTAACACATCTTGGATGCATGGGTAAAACTTCATACAAAGAAGATGAAAATACCAACAAGAAGGTTGAAGAAAGAACTACACAAACAATGGATGAGAAGTGGACCAGGATACCAGAAAAAATGAATGATTACAAAAGGGATGAATATCCAAGAAGACCTCCTACCTTCAGGAATGAAAGAAGCTTCAATTAGTATGAAGGAAACTATAGAAGAGTAGATCATGAACCCAGATGGACTACATCCCAAAGAAGGTCACTTACTCCCAGGTATCAAAATTTCTTTCTTGGTCATTGTTATACTTGCACAAATTTTGGACATAAGGAAATTAATTGAAGAATCAATGAAAGGAACAAATACACAAGAAACATGAATGGTGTAAACAGAAGATATGGAAATAATCGTGGATTTGTCAAAAAAAATTATAATTCATTCTACCCATTGATGGACAAAAATATTGTATGCTACAAATGCAATTATCTTGGTCACAAAGCACGAGATTGAAAATATATGAATGAAGATCTCCCTATGCCAACCACTGTATGGAGAAGGAAAGAGATTCCAAACAATGAAGATTGTCGAATAGAATTAACCGTTGAAGAATGCAAAGAAGAAGATGAATGGTACATAGACAATGGATGTTCTTCACACATGATCGGGGATCAAGACAAATTCATCAGCTTGAAGAGAAAGGATGGCAATGTTGCATTTGGAGATGACTCATCTGCCAAAATACTTGGAGAAGGTGTAGTAAAGCTTGGAAGAAAAAATTTAAAAGCAAAGAATGTTCTATTGGTTGAAGACTTGAATCATGATCTACTCAGTGTTAGTAAAATGTGTGATCAAGGATACACTCTTACATTTGACTCCCAAAAATGTAAAATCAGAGAAAATAACTCAGGAAGATTGGTTGCAACTTCAACAAGAAGACCGAACAACATATACATCCTAGACATGAAGAATATAGAGAAGCCATAAGACACACAAAAGAACTTTAAGGAAGAAAAAGTCCCAGAGACCAAAAATAAGGACGAAGTATTATTGAGTGCCACATGTTCAGGGGGAGCAATACCAAAGAAGAGATTTACATCTTTCCATTAAACTCAGGGGGAGAAGCCCTAACCTTTTACATTGATGTCAAAGGGGGAGGGAAATTTGGATCATGATGATAGGGGGAGAATGAGTGTTTCCATCAATGACAAAGGGGGATATTGTTGGAAGATTGGTTGTTGTCATTGATGTCAACCCTAGTCATGGGTTTTTGACCACAAGATTGATGAAGGTATTTGGACATGAAGGAAAATGCACATGTAGATAAAAGACCCATGGATGGATAGTATACATAATTTTGTTTCCGGTGGTATGTGTCACGTCACGTGGATCTTCATGGTGGAGTAGAAATGATTTTTTGAAGATGACAAAGTGAATTGAAGAAGGACGTACATGTAGGCCCTGAAGATAATTAAAGAAAAGAATTACAAAATAAGAAAGTGTCAGGTCGGACCTAATGTTAAAAGGAAGTGACATAAATGGTATAAATACACATCATTATACATTCATTTGATACAAGTTGAATTTCAGAGGAAATCAGAAGTAAAGAAGGCCGGATTTCAATGAAGGATGAAGTCTTTCGGTGATGTGTTCTAAGGTATGTTATTTTCAGGTCATCTTACCTTTTTTTCTATAATGTTTTTTCAAAACTATTCAGATGGTGAAATTTCTATGGTATTGAGAAGGCCTATCAAGGTACCTGGGGTAAAAATTTCAGCTCTTGATTCGCTATAATTATGGAAATATACTCTATGGAAGATAGGGTTTGTGACCAATCCTGATGCTAGTCAATAAACAGGTGTTTTGAGTAAAACAATCATAACTTCTTCATCGAGAATCCCAATGATGTGGGAAAAATTTCATTGGAAACACTACAGACAGTAGTTTCTTTTGTACGAGTTTCAGAATCGGATGTTAAATATTGAGCACGAGGAATTATGTGCAATTTCACTCTCCTGAATAGGCCAGAATTGAATAAAGTCTACCATTCTTTCTATAACTTCTTTTTGAGGAGGATTCAAGGAGTGAAACATGGAGGAGTTTCAGAGAAAACCTTGAGTAATGTTATCTATAGGATCAAAGTACTCCAAGAATTGAATAATTTCATAAATTGAAGAAGTCTCAGGAAGCATTATCAGGTTCTATGTGATGATTGGTTGATGGTGATGATTTAATGTAAAGTTTTATTATCTCTCATATATTCTTGGGTGGAAGGAAGGGACAAGGATGGAGAGTTCCACTCTCTCTTGATATTGGAGGATTGTATCTTCCTCTTGGAGGTTTATCCCTCCCTTTACATTTGGAAGCTGTAGCTACCTCTAGAAGTCATTACTTCCCTTAAACAATAACTATTGATTATTTCTCATATATTGTGCATGGTGCATTGTGGTGTATTGGTGTAAATCTTATACTATTGTTCATTTCTCATTGGATATAATTGAATGGTTTAATTATAAGTTGAAAAAGGTTTTAAATTGTACTTGATACTGATTCACCCCCCTCTCAGTATCAACAAAGAGTCTCTCCTCACCTAGTGTAAGTAGGAACTAGCTTCTGAGTTTGATATGAGAGACCTTGGTCTCATGCATTATTACCTGGGACTAGAAATATGGAAGAAGCATGGTGAAGTATTCCTTGGACAAGGAAAGTATGTAGTGAATATTTTTCAGAAGTTTGGAATGATTTATTGAAAATCCATGGAAACTTATATGACCACAGATATAAGAAAAGCAAGAGACTCATATTCTAACCTAGTAGACCTGTCCCTATATAAAAAATTGATTGGGTCATTGTTGTATTTAGTGAATACTCGCCTAGATATTTTATTTGTTGTAAACACCCTAAGCCAGTTTCAGGTGGAACCCAGACATGAGCATTGGATAGCTACAAAGCATGTTCTAAGATATATTCATGGGACGCTAAACTATGGTTTAATATATACCTCATCAAGTAATATAAAACTTCATGGATTCACAGACTCATATTGGGTAGGGAGTGCATAAGACATAATAAGTACTTCAGGGATGTGTTTAAGCTTGGTCTCTGCTATGATATCTTGGGGTAGTAGGAAACCAAAGTATGTTTCACTGAGCACATCATAATCAAAATATATCATAGCATGTGAGGCATGTACAGAAGCAGTATGGCCAAGGAAGATGATTTCTGGATTATTTGGTCAGGTACCAGATTCGACCATAATATACTCTAAAAATCAAAGTTGTATAAGGTTATCAGAACACCGAGTGTTTCATGATCGGTCAAAAAAAATTGAGATCAAATATTACTTTATTCATAATAAATTCCAGGAAGGAGAAGTGAAACTCCAGTATATCTCCACAGATGAGCATATAGCATATATTTTGACAAAGCCTTTGTCTAGGATACATTTTTCATATCTACGAGACAAGATGGGGCTTGTGGAGATAAATCCCTTAGATGAAAGGGAAGAGATGGCTCCCCATGTTGGGAGGGAGCACTAATATATATAATATTTATTTATGGACAATCATTTTTCAGTTTCAAAAATGGTCCAGGATGGGAAGTTCCTTTCGAGTTTGGAAAGTAGCTTGAGATTTCTAACGCACAAGTATTTTTCATTTCAAAAAATGGTCCAGATCAAACAATCATTTTCATAATCAAAATGGTCCAATAGATTGTTGATGTACCATAGAAAGTGATTCCCCTCATGGCCAATGTGAGGGAATGGTCTAGGAAATTCATTCTTCTTGGCAGTTCCTTTGATTTGAACTTGGTCTTTTTTTGCTTTCCATGTTGACAATGCTTGCATAAAGTGTTGGTTGGTTTCGTGATCTGGGGAATTTCTCTAATTGATTCCTTTTTGTTGTATTTGAAAAGGTTATAAAATTTTATATGACCCATTCTTCTATGCCATATCCATCCTTCATATCCCTTTCCTAGAAAACACTTTTCATTTCCAAATTCACTTAATACATATATGTTGCTTGAAGTTCTTGCAGTTTTTATAATCAATTTTCCTGAACCTTCTTTTATTATATCGAACTTTTGTGAATCAAAAGTAATTTTATGACATTAGTCACACATTTTACTTGCACTTAGAATATTATGTTTCATATCTTCTACTAGTAGAACACTTTATTCCTTGGTATTCTTATTTCCAATTATGATTGTGCATTTTCCAATGATTTTAGTTGAATCATCATTTCCGAAGGAGACTGATGCATCTCTTTCCTTTCTTAATGTAAGAAAATTATCTTTATCACCTACCATGTGTTTTGAACAGTCATTGTCAACATACCAACCACATTTCTTCTTCTTAGCTTGTAGAGCGAGTGTGCATTCTTCATTTCTATATTGATTATGGTTTCTTGTCCATGTTCTCTTCTGAGGTTCTTGTTTGTGACTCTTTTTGTTTTGTTGTGGTTCTCTAGGAGGGAATGTCATTCTACAATCTTTGGCCATGTGTCCAAAGTTGTTACACTTGCATCATTCCACTTCAGTGCTCAATGATTCAAACTTGTTGTAGCTTCTTCTCTATGTTTCACTAAGCCTTCTTGGATAACCCTTTTGTGTATGAATTTCAAAGTTGTTTATGTTCCTACTATTATCTCTACAATTCACAAATTTATGTCCAAAATTATTGCATTCATAACATAAACCAAAAAATATACTTTGATACCTGGCAGTTGAAGATATTCTGAAAGGAGTTACTCTTATGAATCCTTCTTCTTCCCGAGCCCTATTTGTTTTTGTCAATCGTTGATTCTGAAATCTGAATGTTCTCAGTGGAGGAGTGTCCTTGTAATCTTCCTTGTAAGTCTTCATATCCCCTTTGATTATTTCTACATATCTTTTTGGATATGTTTATTTTTATGTTGTTTTGGAGCTTGATCCCTTTTCTGTCTGATTTTATCGAAGTCCTGACTTGTCATGATGAGGATTTTGACTGTTGATAATGTCATCCAAAAATTTTGAGTTGTTTTGCATATTTTTATTTTGAAGATCCTTTCTCAATCTGACAATCTCTGCTCCCAAATTTCCAATGATCTTGTCTCTTTCTTCTAACTGTTATTTGAGTTATTCTTCAATTCTTTTGTCTTCTTCTATTTGAACCTTAAATTTTATGATCATTTGTTCTAGTTCCTGAGTGTCTTCTTTCTTGTCTAGTTCTTCTTGTAGATTCTTGTTTTTCTTCTTTTCTCTTCTTATAACTTCTATGGAACTTAACAATTCTTCTCGGTAGTCAACTTCTGCCTCTTCATATTCTTCTTCGGTGTCTTATTTATCAGAGTCTTCTATTTCCATGAATAGAACTCTTTATGTCTCACTATCACTAACTTCATCTTCAACTGATGAGGAGATATCTTCTTTGGTGCATAAGATTTTCTTAAAAGTTTTATTTTTGGTTCTTTTTCCTTATATGTTTTTTTGATATTTGAGTAATATTCATCATTCCTCTTATTTTTTTATGAGGAAATTTGTTAACAAAATGACCAATACCATCAAAATTAAAATAAATCAATGGAATATTACCTTTATATTTGCCGTTGGTTCCCTTGTTCAATCTTTTGACAAAGTTGGCCACTTCTTCATCATCTTTTGAGACGTCATTGTTGCTTCTATGTTCTTTTTTTTTCTTTCCCTTTTTCTTTGACCTTTTGGATGATTTGAAGGATGCTTCTTTTATATATGGATTTTCCTTTTCAGTTCTCATTTCATATGCTATGGAGATTTCATGTAGTTCGTCCATGCTTATTGAATCTACATCTTTTCCTTCTTCTAGTGTTGATATCTTAGGATCAAATCTCATAAGAAGATATCTTAGTACCTTTTGAACAATTACAAATTCTTTAATTTCTTTTCCCAATCCTATGATTGCATTTATTGATTCATCAAATCATAAGAAGTAAGCTACAATATTCTCATGTTCCTTCATCTTTAGTTGTTCAAACTGACCTCTGTAAGTTTGAAGAATTGCTTCTTTGACTTTTGAATCTCCTTCATAAACATTTTCAAGTTTGTCCCATATCTCTTTAGCGGATTTACAATGTATAACTTTCGTGTATACTGATTCACCAATACCATTCAAAGGTTCATTTGTGGCTTTGGAATTATTTTGACCGAGTTTTATTTCTCTTTCACTTGTTGGCGGAACTACTGTTTCTTTGTATCCATCTACTACAGATTGCCAAATTTCAAATCCCTGTGCATGTATATATGTTTTCATCCTTCTGCTCTAGAATGCATACTTATGTCCATGAAACTGTGGTATTCCATTTTTATACAAGTTGATTCTCTCCATGATCTACCTTTCAGTGGTTAAACTGATTCCTGAAGGAACCTGCTCTGATACTAATTGTTGGATTACTGAGAGGGGGGTGAATCAGTAATAGAGAAATCTAATCCTTTTTAACCATAAAATTCAAGTGTTATACTAATGTAGCATTATCACATAGTAGTTGTAGAGTAAATAAACAATGAACAAAAGAGAAATCATACACATACACAGTACACCAGTGTATTTATGTGGAAACCAAAAGAGGGAGAAAACCACATAATGCTTTTTCTTATATGTATTTAAGAATTACATTCATTGGAAGCACCAAATTCCTTTGTTTTTCAGCTGCAACTGGAAGGAGGCTCCAACCCCCTAATTTCTCAGGCTATAACCTGAGGGAAGCTCCAACTCCCCAATTCTCTGGCTACAACCAGAAGGAGGGTACAACCCCCTATGTTCTCTGGATACAACTGGAAGGTGGCGACAACCACCTGTCATTTCCCCATCCAACCACCATGAAATATAAGTAGAATTATGGAGCCATTGTCACACTATCACTGTGATATATACTATTGTAAACCTGTATGAATCAACCTGCACCAAACAACCTGTAACAACCTGTACCAGTAACCTGTGCCAACATGTACCATACATCAACCTGTAACAACCTGTACTAATAACCTTTGCCAAAATGTACCATACATCAACCTGTACCATAAACAAATTCATCAACCATGCACCAAACCTGTACAAGTAACCTGTCACAATAACCTATCCAAACAATCTATCACAACAACTTGTCCAAAGAACCTATCACAAAAAATTGTCTCATCAATCTTATGAAACAAATCAGATATACTCACCAAGATCAATCACCAAGACAACTCTCAACCATATGCACAATATCACCAAGATGTGCATCAACCAAGCATAACACAACAACTCATAATCATCACCAATATTAATAAATAATATACCAAGACAAGTATTCTACATCATCCATAAACCATGTCTCAACAATACTACTAACAAGTGCCTCAAACCATGTACCAAGTATGTACCAATCATGCATCAAATACTCATCAACTATGACTCATCAATATGCACCAACATCATCAACTATACACCTCATGTATGTGCCAACTCATCAACTACTTGTCTCAACCATGTACCCAACATGTACCTGAACCAAAATCCCTCATCAATTTCATCATCCAAATCTGATTTGTAACTCTATAACAAACCTAGTGTATATGATCACATACCTGGAAACCTTCCTTAACTTTAACAACAAGAGACTAGAATTTTCATCAAACTTTACTTTAGTCTCACATGACTAATGTTGAATTAATCAAAAACCCTAACTTGAAATAATCATAACTATGTTCCTATAATTAATAAAGGTCTGAAAATAATACACAATTATCTTTAGTGTATTTTGTGCAATTCCTCTCGGTTTCACTACTTGGAACCTCTCAGAAAAGGAGTTATAGAAAAAATGGCATACCTTGTTGAATTCTGGCTTATTCTAGAGAGTGAAATTGTAGAGAATTCCCCACACAAAATATTTGTTGTATGGATCTGGAAATGTTACACAGAATACTAAACATTGTACTATAACCAATACATTTTGTCTTACTAAATTTTGATCTGTTATGAAGAATTTATGACGTTATTACCCGAAACACTTGTTTTAGACTAGTTTCGGGACTAGCCACACACCTTATTTTCCACGGAGTGTAACTCCAAAAATACAAGGATCCACAAGATAATTTTTTTATCACTTCTACTTAGATATGTTTCCTCAACAACCTCCATATTTAGTGGTATGAATCATTCTAGAAAGAAATTTATTGCGAAAATGGTGAGATGACCTGTAAACAACATACCTTAGAAAGCGTCATCAAAAGAATTTATCCTCCCTTGAATTTCAGTCTTCTTTACTTCACCTTCCCTATGAGATTCGCCTTAGATATCCTTTGGTTACCTCAGCCACTTGCAGATATTCAAAATTCTCAAGTGTGATTAAATGAGATACCCTTGCTTCTTATTTATACTTTTATGTATCTTCCTCAATGGGTTGCATTCTAACCATCTTAAACCACTTTCCTTATTTTAGGGTTAACCCACTTCTAGCCACTTGTCCACTTAGTAATTTCTCCATTAACTTTATTATTTAAATAATTTCTTTTGTATCCACTTTGACTTATAGTACCCTCATCACTTCACTTTATTATTTAAATAATTTCTTCTTTTCAACCACTTTGACTACTTTGACTTTTTGGGGCTTCTAGATGACTCATGAGGGTTCTTCAACTTGTCATGGCCATAACTCTCTAACCGTGAGGAGTTATGTGGTGTTCCACATACCACCAGAAATGGAATGACATGTAATATCCATATAAAATAGTCTTACCTTCAAATATATTAAAACTCATATCATTATACTTCAAACAAACTTGGGTCCAATACTCAAACATTTGTGCTACCAGAATTCACTACCAGATTTTCTTCAAGGGTTGACATCAGTGAAAACCAACCGAAATAATCAACAAAGATGGCCCTTGCTGGAGTTTTTTTAACATGAGAACAATAAGTTGAGAGTCTGATCCATCCAAAACTTTAGAAAAACCTTTTCTTGTTGCTATAATAAGTCCAAATTATAGAGCATATAACTCAGTTGTGTTATTTCTCTCAATTCCTAGATAACCTACATATATTCAGATTATTTCTCCTTTTATCATTCCTAGATGCTTCTCCAAATCCTACATGGATAGGATTTCCCTTTGAGGCCCCATCAAAATCATTTTTATGAATCCTTTTGGAGGAGGTTACCATTTTTCATGGATATTGTAGTTAGGACTCTCAAAAAGTTTGATTGGATAGGCTTTCCATGAGTTGATTTCCATAGATTTCAATATATTGACACCCTTTTCATTTCTCTACCAATCCTCCTCATTCCAGGGTGTAGTTGAAAAGGTTTCCTATATGTTGGACTATAATTTTGTGCCATACCTTCTCTAATTCCATTTTTTTATTCCTAAATATTCTTTATTTCTCTCTTTCCAGATTTCTTAAGTAAGAAATCATGGTAGAAGTTGACACACCCAATTTAGAATAAATGTTTTCTCTTCATTGTTTGATGGTTTCCCAGCTAATACTTTCTCTACTTCAATCCATTTTCCTAAATATGATTGATCCCTTTTCCTAAAGGGAGGAGACAAATGACAACCATTGAGAAGATGATCAATCATCTCTTCCAACACTTGATAGTGATGGAATAATGAAGGTCCTTGGAATCCCCTTTTGATAAGGTTGTTGCATGTTAGAATTTTCCCCTACCCAAATAGATAAAGAAACAAAATGATATTTGGCTAGAGGTTTTTCTTCCATATTTTCTACCATATTTTCTTTTTGGGGAGATTCTCATGCCCAACTGCTAGTCTATAAGCCTCATTGACGTTGAACCTACTTCTAGTGATCCAAGTGGATATTGGTGGCCACCCACCTATTCCAACCGGATCCTATTATCATTTTTTATTTCAACACGTTCTTCAGTACTTGTTTGTAATTGTGGGTTCTACACTTTTGGGGTTGTCTGAATCCCTACAGATCTTCCAAGTGGATATGGCTAGCTGCCCACCTAATCCAACTGGATTATTTTGGAAGTTTTCATGTCAACACATATTTATGTACTTCTAGGGCCATTTTGGGGCCCTAAACATTTTTCTTTGACGTGCCACAGTAAAACTAAAGACAGAGTCATATTTTTACGACATAATGCACAGTTATGGAAAATACTTTTCCAATGGGATATCACACATCTAAAACTGATATCGTATGCAAAAGTTATGACCCAGAGAAGTTAATGTACTAACTTACCCAAATAGGGCCCACGTGACTTTTGGTGTTTCATGTCCTAGGGTTAGATTTTTGGATGTCTAGGGTTTTGAAATTCATGTTTATCATAAAAATTTCTTCAGAGCCTTATTGTAATGATCTTCCTTTGAATGAGTGTAGCTGTCACATCTCTTCTCATAGATAAATCTACTACCATTCTAGTGAGTCTTGCACTCTATATTTTTAGAGTCTCTTTACAATTATTTCATTAATAGAAATCATGTATTGTTGTATTTCTTTGTTTCTGGAAATTTTCATGATTATTTCATTGTAATATCTCTTCTTTCATTTCGTTCCAAAAATAATATGGATCAATGGTGTCAGAGCAGGCTTCTCTTGATCATTTTTTAATGCATGTCCTCGACGCGGTCTGAGTATATCCAGTGGGTTCTCGAGCTTGTATCTCTTGAGGGAAATCACTCTCACATGCCCAAGAAACCCTAGATGGTGGCATAAAATAAAAATAATGGAGCATAAGATTTTATTAACCTGTTTCTTGAGAAATATATCACGCGACAGAGGGATGAAATGATGGAACTTTTACACACATCCTTCAACATTTGTCGATAGCAACAGACACATCTTCATCAAGAGACCATTTTGGAGGAACTTCTCCCTTCAAGGTACAATTTAATTTTCATATTCTCATATTTGAAGGTCAAATTGATCCAGCTGGATATTGGTGGCCACCCAGATGTTCCAACTGGCTCCTTGTGTCAGTTTTTAGTTCAGCAGGTTCTTATGTACTTCTTTGTAATTGTGGGTTCTACCCTTCTAGGGTTGTATGAATCCCTACACATCTTCCAGAAGGATAATGGTGGCCTCCCACCTAATACAACTATCTTATTTTGTATGTATTCATGTCAGCACATCTTGTTGTACTTTTGTGGTCGTTTTGGGGCCCTAAATAGTGTTATTTTGGCGTTCCATAGTCAAATTGTAGATGGAGTCAGAGTTTTACGAAATAATACGTAGTTCTCTAAAATGCCTTTTGTTAGCACCAGAATTCACCCTTGGATTGTGGCAGAGGTAAGCCCGATATCCATCAGTGTTTAGAGTGGATGTTGGTTTAAATGTGGATGGTCAATGACCAAAATGTAACAATCGTGAAATATGTTCAACACATAACTGGACAGGAAATGCACAGGGAAGTGAGGGCCACATTAAATTCAGTCAGTAAATTGAGTTAAAGAGAGAGAAGAGAGAAGACTTAGGAGGAAGGGTGAAGGAGACTGATCTGGGCATTAGGCCTTCCAACAGCTCAGAGAAGAAAACCTAAACTCAAGAGCATTCTTGAGCTCAAATTCAGACACCGAAATATGTCTACAAGGGACACAATTACAACTGCAGTATGATCAAACCTCCATCATCCTACAAATGCAACAACTTGATTGGATCCTCCATGCCCGAGCCATTCAATGTGAGAAGGAAATAGATACACAGGAAAATGAATAAAAATGACCACGATACCACTATAATCAAACCTCCATTACAATAGTATAATGATCCTCGATTGCATCCTCCATGCCCAAGTGTTTTAAACATCATTTACAGACAAAATGGAAAGAGGGAAGTTGAATTCTATTAACATGAAAGTCTCAAGTCGATTACATAACCAAAGAACAGCTCTGGCAGAACAAAATTACAGATTGGGAGCTTTGCTCAACCAAAGACCAACCATTTACAAAATAACATAACTCCATACATATAATCAAAATTTTTGTAAACAATAATAAAGGCATGCTTGGGATTCCATGGTGCATCGTCTTCTCAGTTAGACTGTGCAGATATTTCTTTGTCAGACGCAAACTCAAATCAGTATGGGCTCGCAGGAAAAACCATTTGCAGGGGTACCACGGGCTGACAACTCTACTTTCCATGGTCGACTCCTCCATGATTTTTATTTATGGGGTGAGGCGAGGTTTCAACCACCTCCCCCCACTTTGATTAACTGCTTCATCAGGATCCAAATGAGGCTGAGTTGACTTGGCTCTTGGAAAATACAATGACCTCTTTTAGTATCCAACACTGGCATTTCAGCCTTTAGCACAATTCACCTGAACTTGACTTCTTTACCTGCATGCAACCTTGGGCCATGACCCAACACTTATCCCATATTATATTTTGGGATTTCTCATTTCAGGGGGGTTTCACCTCGCATGACCACAATCTCCCAATACCCGATATGCAAAATGGCCCTACCCCTATCGACGGTGGGATCTGCTATGCAGTCGATAGTTGAGGCTCCTCGTGATGGGCACTTTCCCTTGGACCCACTTTGATATGACCTCGGGCTAGGACCATGGCCCCAACTATTGGAGCGCTTCACGATTTCATGTTTCGAGAGTTCGCGCCTTACTCCATGCTGAAATCTCTGAAACATGAAATCACGATTTCGCTAATATGTTGCCACGTGCTCCTCTATTAGGACGAACCAGATCATTTTGTGAGTTCAGTTTTTGTTAGTCCTTATAAATCTGTCCTCTTACTTTCCCAACTCGTGAAATCATAAAAAGTTTATCCAACGGTATGGACTAAAACTTTGCTAGTCCATTGATCTCAGGCCTTTGCCCTGGCACTAAACTTCGAGCAACTTTCAGATCCTGAATACTCGCGAACCACCGATATGATTTTTATGATGGATCCGACGGCTGAGACTAAGCCTGTTCTTGATAGATTTCCATCAACCATCGATGTATGTGCCTTTGCACAATCTCACCCTAACTTTGGATGAAGAACAATGGTTGGTTTTTTAAGCCCACTCCTTTCGCATTTTTTCACCCAATGGCCAACTCCAAAGGAAAACACCCCCTTCAAAAATAGGTGATAAAATTAAGCTCCATGGGGGATAGACTCCTCCCTGTGAGGCTCTAAGATCTCCTTTTGTAGTTCCATTCACCTTATGTTGGGCTATGGATTCAAGCTCAAAAACCCTGTTGAGAAAATAAAGACGATAAGTAAAAACAAAAACAAAAATAAACACACATGGTTCGAGGATCTTATTTATGTATAATCCTAAATTAATAAATTTTTACACAATGTTAGGTGAATAAAAACTTCCACCATAGCCATTCAAGTAACTTCCTAACTGGAAGCTCCTTCATTATGTTGATTATTTATGACGAATAATTCAACCATGATAGAAGAACGATTACATTCTTTAGGTTTCAATATTATCCTAATGTTGAGTTTAGGATGAAATTGGGCGGCTTCAAAATGTGAAGAAAATACAACTCCATGTATTTCTTCATAGGATCATAGGACAAGGGGAAAAATCCAAAAACTTTGTAACAGGGATCCTGCTCTTTCACATAACTTCTCACACATGGATAAATATCTATGGTAGGCACAGGTTGATGAGAATCTGATGCAGGCTGACTGATCTCAGGTGACAACTTCTCACTGACAGGCTCTGAACAGGAGATGAATTGCTCCTTTTGTTTCTCAGGATGGATTATTTCCTCGTAATATTCTCCTTTAATGAACAAAGGATACAACTATGCAATCTGTTCTTGGAGATCCTGCATATCCATCTCATAATATGATTTGTAGCTGTCATATACAGGTTGGTTGCTCCTCTGGTTAGAAAACTGTGATGTGGGAATCTTCTTCTCCTCATTTGAATAATCGTCAAATCTTGGGACAATAGGCACATCAGGAGTAGAATGCGAGGCCTCTACCATGACAAAATATTCAATACTATCATCATTAATAGGGCTGTCAAGAACATCCTCTTCAGGGACTGGAAAATCCTTTGTGTCTTCTTTAGATTTGGACATTTCTATCTCGGCAGAGAGAGATTTTACCAGCCCCATCATATCACCCAAAGAATCTCCTTCCTCTTTATGGTCCTCATTAGGCATAGCCATATATTGATCACTGTCTTCACATTCCTCACAATAATTATGACAGATTAACTCATAGGGATAATACCTTTGACAATGCCTATTGAAAACTACATGAAATTCTCTCAGGGAGGGAATGCTAGCAGGAGGTAAAGAATGATACCACTCACGAGCATCTCCTACTAATGAGAACATGAACATATTCATTAATATATATTCATGATGTATCTCCCATTGATGCATGAGTTCATGAAACTCATGGAGATGTTGAGAAGGATTGACCTCTTTACGCTCTCTAAATATGGAAAAAAAATCAACCCATTCATCCACAGTTGGGACAACATTAGGAAAACCAAAAACAACAGAAAAATTAAAAGGAGAAAACCTCCAAGCCAGGACTTTTTCCATTTCAAACTAGTGGAGTTTCCAGTCGATTCTTTAACCATGGAGTCTCCAGGTGAAAGATATGCAGTCAGAGTGTTCCTGGTCTTTGTTCACCATCAAAGACCATATATGATCATTGTGTTCTCCTAGGGAGCTTTAGTTGTAGCCAGATATAGCCACACTGAAACGGTTGAGTTGATACAACAGATTTGCCTCAGTGGAGTCACCAGGTGCACAGTTGCAATCTTCAAAGGTTCTGATTTCTTATGCACCTTCAGAATCAAAATTTTGTTGTCGTTCTACCCAGGAAAAATCTGCAATTCGTCCCTAGAAATGAAACCATAAATTTTAGCACCGGAGGTCACCCCTGGATTGCGGCATAGGTAAGCCTAATACCCATCAGTTTTTGTGGTGGATGTTGGTTTAAATGTGGATGGTCGATGACCAAAAATCAACAATTGTGAAAGATGTTCAACACAGAACTGGATAGGAAATGCACAGGGAAGTGAGGGACACATTAACTTCAGTCAGTAAATTGAGTTAAAGAGAGAGTAGAGGGAAGACTTAGGAGAAAGGGTGAAGGAGACTGCTCTGGGCATCAGGCCTTCCAACATCTTAAAGAATAAAACCTAAAATCAAGAGCATTCTTGAGCTCAAATTCAGACAACAAAATATGTCTACAAGGGACACAATTACAGCTGCAGTATGATCAAACCTACTTTTGTTCCTAATTTTATACTTTAAGGCTCTAAAGTATATTGTCAAGGAATCTGTAAAGATAAAGGTAATTAAAGGGTAAAAATCAAAAGGAAAGATAAATTAGAGTTGGTTTCCCAACTGCCTCTGTCTATCTTCCCTTTGTTCTTGGATGTTAATATCTCCCTCAATAGCTGCCCATCAATGTTCTAATTCAACCCGGTTAGTCGTTGTTTGCAGAATAGTATTAAAAAGGTTCAAAGAAAAGCTAGTTTGATCTTGGAGACCAGGTTCTATGTTGGGATGTCTGTTATTTGGGGCAGTCATGGAGAGTAAAATTTTATTTAATTATGAAAGAATTTGATAAATTGTTGCTTCAGTTTTTAAGGGATGAGAATAGGAAAAATAGTTTTGAAATTCAAAATAATAACATAATAACAACTGAGGCTGTTTCCTGGACTTGAAACAATTTTGAGAATAGTAAAATAACAAGGAAATACTGCTGAAAAAATATAAGGCTTTAATCACGAAAGAATCTCATATTGTAACAGGAAGTAAAGAGGGAAACGAGATTTCTAATGAAGTGTTAAATATTATCGTTCAAATGATCTACAGGTCTTAAAATTACTGATAGCAATTTCAGAGGAAAAGCTGTAAATAATTTGATAACCAAATCAATTCAAACTATAAAATATGTATGAAATAAACTTATAGTTTATCATTCATTAGAAAGACATTGAAAGAGAAACATAGAAATATATTGTAAACAGGGTTAACGACCACATAGCTTCAAGTTGACAGAATTTAGAATCTCATCTGTATTATTTATATCACAATGGATTGAAAACTTTTAATACAATCGACTCTCCTCAAAACCAAAAATCCCCATTCTCAGTCTTGTCAAAATATATTTATACATGATCACCAAATATTTTTTCCCGTTGGTGATTAACTAACTTCCTAAGACTACGGTTACATGAATGAACAATGTCAAACCATTTACATTTCTATTCTAACTGCTTTATTATTCTAATGATGAAAATCTTCAAAAGAGTATCTCATGTCCACGTTGATGAACTTCCTTCTTCTGTCTTAAGACAGTGAATACATTTTCCCAAAAACTTCACCAAAACTCTGGGAGATTTTGGTATATCTTTTGCCTCAAATATGAAGAACGTTTTCTGTAGTTCAGGAAGATGATCTTCAATTATCTTCCTTGTGAATTTAATAGTTTGCAACATTAAGTTCGGCATCAGTATCCATTTGTCGATTTCAGTGACATTGATTACTTTTATTTTTGGGATCTCCACCTGCATTTCCTCCATATCTTCCTTGAATCTTAGCTGGTGCTTGACAATGTTAATTTCTCCTAATAACCCTGAACAACTGTTTTTTCCAATGTTTAAAGAAGCTTTTTATAAAAGATCAAAAATTCCTTGACAATCATCATTGACCTCTCTGGTTATTCTTTTGTTTTCTATAAGGTCTGCCTCACACACCTTGAGTATTACATCTCCTTTAACCTACTCTGAAACAGATAGTTTTTGAATCTTTCCGACCTCCTCCTTTGTTGAAAGGGCCACCACTTTTTGGAAAGTTGTTCTGGCCACTTTTACTTCTCTTTCTTTCTAGAGAATATCTTCCAAGGATTTATTAGTTTCCTGAAAGTAATTCTGGACAAATTCCAGATTAAAAAACATTCCCCGTTGTTCTTTTTCTATCTTCATATGTATTTCCAATACCTGGGCCTGGAAGATTTTGAGCTCGACCACTTGATTTGAAATGGAAATAATCTTACCTTGTAATTGTTTATTTATTTCCTCTTTCTTTATGACCTATGCTTGAGTGACCTATATTTTCTGATTTGCTTCCTCTAAGCTTACTTTCATTTTCTGAATCTCTTGAATATCATTTAATCTAGCTTGTTCTCAATCTTTTTTTATTCCCCAACTGATATTTCTTTAGGTATCTTTCAATTGACCATGTAGATGAGCTATCATTTGGTCTTTTTGTTCCAACATAGTTGTCAAATTACCCACATAGTATAAATTTGTTGATGCTAAGGCTCCCATTGTGTCTACTATCTCTGTAGCGAATTCTCTTTCTTTAATTTTTTGTTCATCTATAATGATTTTGTTCTTTTTAATCATCATATCTCCTCTAGGATGCATTTCATGTTTTAGGATAGCCTTCCTCTTTTTACTGAAAAAATAATTGGATGAAGGAATCTCATCCCTAGAAATAGGCTCAAGATCACTAACGTATAGAGTTCCCTCGAGGGGGTTTCCATAAGTAGATTGCAATGGAGTCAAGTAAGTAATGGTACTTCCAAGTTCTGTCGATGTCGTTCCTCCTACCTTTTTCGAAAAACTCTTAGGGATTTCTGAAGGTGTTTCCAACTCCTTTCCTTTCCCTGCCTCTGATTTTTCTGTCTGGGGGAATTTTGTTTCTTGCAAAGGAATTTTACCCTCCTTCATTTTTCCTTTTGTATTTGCTTTATCCTGTATATTTGTTTCAAAGCCAGGGGGAGGCCCTTCCTGCTCTGGAGGTGGGGTCGTGGGTTCACCCTGCAAACTCTTTTGTAAACAACTTTTCCTATGACTTTGGAATGACATGAAACCAACCTATGAGTCAGGTGACATGGCCCATACCCTGTTCAATACTTCTTCATAGGTTTTAACCTCCTTGAATATCATAAACAGATCTTTCATGCTCATAAGCTTTCAAATTACAATGCATCAAATGTTTGCTTACTAATTTATAAGGGTCATGCTTTCTGTGCTCAATATCTACCAGTTTTATTTTTTCTAGCGCTTCAGCCTCCTCTTTAGAATCGTCGAGGTTTAGTAATGAAAATTTGCCGACATACATAGGGAAGATTGGCCAGGATTTCTTTTGAGCTTCTTTTATCCCTATTCCAATACCACCGTTCACTATTTGATGTGCTACCTCCCTCAATAGCAGTCTGTCCAGGAGGAATTTTGGATGTGCGTGAGGGGGGATTGAGCATCCATAAACCCTAACATAAGAGAAATTTTCATCAACAAACCAGTCGACTATTGCTTTGAGATTTCCTGAGACTAACTCAGAAATGCGAGGGGGTTCACAGCTATAAAACATTTTATGCACTGGAATTATTACGAAATGACAAATTTCGTAAAATGAATTCTTAACATTTTCTTCCCAAAGTGCAGAATGATATTCATGAATGGGCTCGGGGCAAGTTATGTACAAACTCCAATTCATCAGGGGAAATGGAGTCACAAAGCAAATCGCATCCATAATGTACGCTGACATATTAAAGGCCACTAGTTGACCTTTAAATTTTGCAACTCTGTAGTTTGAAACTTCTTGAGCTAGTTTATCAGACATAATCTTACTCTAGTTGAAAGTGAATTCTTCTGAAGCTTCTTCTAAAAAGGGCACCCAATCTGCAGGAAAATGGCAAGGATCCTTTTTCTCGAAAAATCTACACAACATTATGGCTACATAGGCCATGTATTCGTTCAAAGATGTCATGGCATAAACCCCATGGGTATCGGCCCTAAACTTTGATGGACATCTCCACCATTCTCTAATTAAATCGGGATAAGTTCCGTCTACCTCAGTACACTCTTTCCTTTGAAATTCAGCTAAAAACTCAGCATTAAAGTGTACTTAGGATTTGGTGAGAGCTTATACATTACTTGTATATGTTTTGGCCTGAATGAGCCAACAACAACCCCTTGATCATTTAAGATGCTCCTCGTCAGGATATCAACCTTTTCCAGGGCCCAATTGATCATGTCATTGTACGCCATAAGCCGAGGATGCATTGTGATCTTACGAAGCTCTGATTCTGCTATATCCCGAAAGTGATTCTCAGAATCAGTATGAGAATTCTTGAATTCATATTCCAGGAATTTAGAGATTTGTCTCCAAGATTTAATAGAGTCGAGAGCGTGTGGTGTAGTGTCAGATATGATATCTCCTTCCTGTGTATCTTCACTCTTCTTTGGTCCCATGAATTTAATTTAAATGAAAAACCTGTCACAGAAAAGGAGTGTATGAGCTTGGTTGAATGCGTCTTGTGCTTGATAGTATGAAACAGAAAATGTTGCGAAACATAGACCTTCAAAATCTGTTTTAATTCATTTAACGATGAAGGGACTGACACAACTGACAAGAATTCAAGACATTTAATGCAGTAGATATTTACTAAGATACACATTAGTGTCACATGTCACCAGTTATTCTTTATTTAAGTGGTCGCATTTTGGCGCTTTTGAATTCCAAAATCGGAACATTTCATTCAATTGGAAACCAAAACGTGAACAAAACCTAAAAAGATTGATTTTCATTAATCATGCTTTCAAAACAGAGTTAATTTAGACTAATCACGGATTAAGAGTCAATATTTCGCGTTTCAGGATTTCAGGGATCGTGTTGATGAGAGGTATGTTATCGCTGAATCCTAATTTTTGAAACTACCAAATAGAGACATGTTTAAATTAGGACTTAATTCCATTTTAGTTAACTAATTAATCAGGATTAAGGAAAAAACAGGATTAATTCAGTTTATCACAAATTATGGGTCGGGATTTCACGTTTCAGGATTTCAGGGATCGTGTTGACAAGAGATATGTTATCACTGAATCCCGATTTCTGAAATCACGAAATTATGACAAGATTAAATTAGGACTTAAATTTGTTTTAGCAAAATAATTGATCGATATTAAGCACTAACCTCCAAACAGAATTAATTTAGATTAACATAGATTTTGAGTCGCGATTTCGCATTTCGGGATTTCGGGGATCGAGTTGACAAGAGGTATGTTATCGTTGCATCCTGATTTCCAAAATAGCAATATGACTAGTTTACTTTTTATAATTATTTACTTCAACTTTTTGGGAAATTGGTGACTGAGATTTTGCGATTCGAAATGTATTAAAACCTATGTTCTTAATAAACCCTGAGTCCAAAAAACCCCTTTTTTATTAGTCTGAATTTTTTGCTTTTTATTATTATTAGAATTTAAATCTGTCGGGGTTTTGGTGTCGGCCCTTTGGAAATGAAAGTGAGGGTTATACTTCTTGAAAAGCCGAAACCCGAAAAGGGAGGGCTTTAGTCTTTAGATTAAAAAATTTAAAATATGTTTCAACATAGGCTCCAATTAGGGACCTCGTCTCCCTATGGGATGAGGAGAACGTGTAGACTTAGTGCCTTTATTGGGTTAATGGATTCAAGGGCTTATCTCTGCAAAAATTGCTAGGGAAGAGGATACAGAGGAAAAAGAGATTTCATCCTTACTTCTGAAAATCTTTTCAAAAATATCATTTGTTGTAAACTCAGTTGCAGTTCCATTCATGATCTTCTCCTTCACGTTACTGAAATTAAGTTAGCGTTAAGATGATCAAAACAATCCTATGAAACCCAACAGATTTTGTGACTTTCAGCTTGCATCAAACGAAACAAAATTTATATTTTTAATTGGGGAGCCCTGTCTGGACTTGGGATGCAGATCCGGTTTCGAAAAAAATGGTAACTAGAGTAGAGTGATATTTAAGTATGACAACCTTACAAATACCTCAGATATTGCTTCACTACTAGCGATCCTGTTCAGTACCCCGGTGAAGTTATCTGTCCCTTTTTACTAAATTTCCTTTCACCACTTCAAATCCTAATTATGCATGTAACCTCAGATATTGCTTCATTGCCACCAATCCTGTTTAGTACCCCGGTGAAGTTATCTGTCCCTTATTACTAAGACGAGGGCAATCATTTAAATTAATTTCCTTTCATCGTCTTTTGGACTAGATGGGGGCAATGAAATATGGATTTCCTTTCACCATCTATCTTATATTTTACTTTTTGAATACGAAGTGGGGGCAATCAATGATACTTAATATACCAGGGATGGTATCTGTGTAAACATTGCAGTGGAGGTATGTCAACTTGTTTTGATTACTCTATATGAACCTTCTCTTAACTTTCAAAACACCTTAGTCTACAGAGAAAAAGGGGAATATTAATTTCAGGGGTCTTCCTTCGAGCAAGCTTAAATCCTTAGAAAACTATTAAGAAACCTAGGAGAGTCAGGATCGGCCTAAGCATATCTTTGTTTAGTCGGAGAGTGAGGAGTTATGAGGACTGGTCTACCTTTTAAGAACTATTTTTCAGCTTCAAAACTTAAGACATAATCTCTTCTCCCTCTGTGAGAAACCCAGAAAGAAGATTGGTTTTTCAAGAAGGAAAAATTGAGGGTAGAAAGGGGAGACATAGAAAGACATGGAAAATGAAAAACAGAGGTAATAAAATAAACCCAACTCTTGGAACTCTTTCTGAGAGACACTTTTCATTTTTTGTTTATTTTAAATACCTCTTATCCTATTCTAGGGGAAACTCTTAGGGCCTAGATTTAGAAATCATTCTTTAAGTGACATATCACACTTGCGAGACAATCACCACATTTTTTTTTTAAAAACCTTTTGTTTTAAAAAAAATAGACTTTCCTGGAATTCACACCTTTGCCTTACCATTTTCGTTCTCTTTTAAAATAATCGAAATCTTTATATCACCTGTTTTCGGTGAATTTATCTTCTGAAATATGGATATATGTTTTCTCCTTTAACTTTGTTTGGGCTGCAAACCAAGATCATGTAAAGGAACATAACGAAGAGTATCAGGTTTTTTTTTTTTTTAATTTTATTTTAAAAGAATTGAATGCATTGAGAATTTTGTATCCCAACTTCTAGAAAAACATTAACATTTTTTTTTTTGACAGAAAGATAGACTTACCAAAGAAAACATGAAATAAAAAGAATAAACAAACTGGTATATACAGTGGGAATTCTAGAAATCAACTATTCCATATAGTGTTTTAAAAAATGCCCGTTGACAGGGTTGTTCAGATTTTACTGTACAAATTTTCTAGCAGAAACAAATTCTTTCCTTCAGGATATGTAACCTTGAACGGTCCAGACCAGATGTGATCGAATTTACCATGTTTTGTCGAGTCTTCCTTTTTGGTATCCCATTTTAAAATCAAATCTTCCAGGAGAAACTCTCTGTCTTTAGCTTTACGATCAAATAGCGTTTTCATGTCATATTGGTATTTATGCAACCTTTCATCCACTTTGGCCCGGTGTTTTTGGACTTCAATCAGCTGATTTATCTTTCTTGTGACAGGATCTGGTTCTTCCTTCTCATGTTGCCAAAGTTTCATGATACGAAGCGCTAGATTTATAAGTAACACTACATCTGTCCCGTATACCATTTAGAAAGGAGAAGTGTTGTTACCCATGATTTTGGTCGTCATGATGATGTATTGATTATGGTGTACTCAGGATATTCATTAGAACTTTCTCCAGAGAAAAGTTACCTTCATCGCTTTTCAGAAATCATAGTTTTGAGGAAGGTTCGTAGGCTACCAATACGTTTTCCTGTGAGAATGCATGATTCTCGCAGGCTGCTTTAAGCCAGGGTGTGAGAAGTTCGCATTTTGTCTAACTACTATGGTGAGAACCCTTTCTAAAGAAGGGAAAAGGATGAATTCTCGAAGATTCTAGAAGGGAATCTTCTAGAAGGATGAGATGGCATTCGAATGGTTATCTAAGTACCGACTTTCCTGATATTTTGGGATCATTCCTATCCAAGTAACTAATTCATTCTCTCTTATATATTGAGGGGATTCTCATGGAAGAGGTTAGCAAGAAAATAAGCAAGAAGCTTATTGGAGAATTAGTGAAAGATTGTGTGAAGGACTAAATCTACAACAGATAGAGAACTCCAGTAAGGTTATCAAAGGTGGTTGATCTTCTTCATGCAAGTGAGCAAGTGTGTGTGTCAGAGCCAGGAGCCATTGAAAGGAGGTTTGCAACATCAAGGCTCAGGTTGTAATCTTTGCTTTCCATCAATATAATATAGTAATATGTCCCTTTCCCATAAAGTTAATTCTACTTTATTGTATAACTCCTTGATCATATACATCGATTAACTGTTGAATATATTTAGTTGTTTTTACTTCAATTGGTTTGAGCTGTTTTGGTCTTGACGGAACAAGAGCATTGGAGAGAAGCTGGAACAACAAAGACCTAAGGAAGTGATCATAAGGTATGTTCACGATTCTTGCCTCCTATTTCATTCAATAGTTAAAATCTAGGGAAAGAGTATTATTATGTCTTCCTTTGTTCTAGATCCAGGTGGATCTAGGGAGCTCGGTTTGTGTCCACACTTACGGATTTATCCAATAACAAAATTGGCAACTCTGACTGGGGAACAATCCCTTTTTCTTTGTGGCCTTTTTCATTTTTCTGTGGCCATTTTCTCTAGTTTCATTTTTCTCCTATCTTATCAGTCTCTGAGTCTTTAGGATGTCCTGATAGACCTTCTGAGTCTAGAAGCCTTTTTGAATTTTTCTTCAATTTTCAAAATTTTTGTTATGTTCAGGAGTTCTCGCACTGCAATCCATTGCAGCCTGCGATAATTTGGAGGGTTCGCACCCTACACATAAGTTTCAGTGCGAGAACCTCGCACCTTGCTAAAGGGTCATCTGTGAGAATCATAGATTCTCGCACTGTGTAACACTACTTGCCTGCGAACAATATTTTTCAAAATTTTGAAATTGAGTTTTGGTTTTTCTCACTACTCAGATCAGTTGAATTACTTCTTTTGGGTTTCTTGGATCATTGATTGATATGTTTCTTTCTTTAGTTTGCATGCGTGAACAATTTTAGGGTTTCAAGGTTTTTCTTGTCCTTTGTGTCTTGACTTTTGTTTCTTGACTCTTATTGGCAAAATCATTCTCTCTGACTTCAGGAGTTGAGTGTGTCTGATTGGTTGAGAACTAGTGATTGGTTGAAAGTTGAGTACTTGGTTTTTCTCATTTGCCTATTGGTTTGAAAGAACATTTTTGTTTGCATTGAGAAGACTCATTGGTTTGCTCTTTGTTTTTTGTTTTCATTGAAAGAGTTGATTGGTCTGTTATTGCTTGATTCTTTATGATTTGATTTTCTTCTCTCTCATTGGTATAGTGAGAGTTCTTTTTGGAAAGTGAACAACAAGCTTTTCTTTCAAGAAATTGTTTTTGTCTTTTAGAAAACATTGAAAATCAAAATTTAGAGATTGTTGAAGTCTTTGAAAAAGACACATAAAGAATTGTCATTTGCTAAATGATTGTTTGTGTTGGCATTTGAAAGGAATTTTTTCATTGTAGTATAGGGTTGATCTTGAAAATTTTCTCTCTCTCCCATAACTAGGATTCATTGAACAAATAGTGATACATTTCATTTGCATCCTTGCATTATTGGGTCAGAGTCATACAACACAAGTTTCA